>JZKD02S0024702.1:82080-98442 GCA_000966675.3 Picea glauca | reverse complement strand
AGAAAAATAAAAATGTTAAAAACCCCAATTAGAAAACCTAGTAGCCACATAGAATGGAAACTTTTCTCACTAACTCATGCTCGACTTGAAAGAAAAAATAATTCTTAACAAAATTTATGGCAAACAAACTCTTCATGTATAGAGAAAAGGCATTGGTGTAGCCACTTAGAGAAGGGGGGCGATCTACCAAGAAAAACAAGCTTGTAGGCTTTGCTAAAAGGACTATGCTTGACAAAAAGTAAGGGCTCATGCTTGACACACTTGTTGACCCCAAACTTCCTAGTTGTCAAAAAAGGGAGATAGCACAGACACTGAGAAAAAGGAGAAGTGGGAAACTCCAATAGAGTTTTCTGCAGTTTGTCCTCCTTTGCTTCTATGTTGCATGTGGACAACCATGTGAAGTGGGCAACTGCATTGATGATAGGTAGTTACACTAATGATTGAGTGTATTATTGGTTGAGGAAACGAAGAGATGTCAAAGAACATAAGTATGGGGGGGAATAATGGAAAACGGGTTCAAATTCAAAAGAAGGGAATGAGTTCCAAAGAGAAGTATGGTGCACTAGAGGACATTGTTCCATACAAGAGAAGTAGTGGACAAAGTCAATTTAGCAAAGAAAAGAAGGAAAGAGATTGGAATGTCAAATATGACTATAGTGTCTTATAGGTCAATAAAGAGCCTCTCAATAATCTATAAAAACTTTGTAATAATATGAGGCTACTACCTCACATTTTGTTGGAGTTTTCATCCACATTGGGTTTTTCTAAGGTACATTGTGTGTATAGCACATGTGAGTAGTTTCTCATGTTATATGTTTGTTTTTTTCCCCATTAATTAACATGAGATTCTAAAACAAGAACCATATTATCATTAATAAAATGACAATATAGTGTGATGATATGATGATTGGAATATCTAAGGAGGATTACATAGTACTTTTATATGTTAGTGGAAGAGGGAGTCTTTGATATGTCTCTTGTCCCACAAACAAGGGGGTTTCATACACCAATTTAGTGTCTAGCTTGATCGTGACCTTAAAATTAGATTATTGTTATTTTTTTTAATAATTTGATGCAATCATATAATTCAATGGTTAACATTCTGCACTTCACGAAATTTGACTCAATTTAGTTGTGAAGTTTTTTTATAGGATGGTACTTCCACTTTATGCATATGATGATGATGCACTTTAAAACCCACTATTGTGATCATTATGAATTTCAAATTTACATGGTTGTTGGAAATGTTATTGTGATCATTAGGAATTTCAAATTTACATGGTTGTTGGCATTGATTAGCCATATCTACTAATTAGAGCTTCATTGTTGAGAACACTACATTCTTGATAGTTTGGAGGAATTGCATAGTTATATGAATCAACTATTCATTGTCTCTGGCTGCTTCCATCCCTCATTAAACATTCATGCTCGCCCTTGATATCGTCCTCTCATTAAAGGGGAGAAGAGATCACCATTTCTTACTTTGATACCATCCTTCCCTTGCCGCAGCACCAAGCCTGGTGCGAGAACTTGGGCTTCAAGTGCAAGTGCAAAAGATGCGCTCTAGAGCACTCTCTCAGGACATCCCTGGAGCCTATAACCATGGCATGGTTTGAGAAAATGCATGACCAAGCACATGATGAATTGATAGCTAAAAGGTCTTGTCATCCTTTTAATGTGGATATTCCAACATGCACATAGTTCAGAAATATTTCTATCGAGGCAGAGGGGTTCAACAGGAGATCCCAACTGTTAAAAACAGAAGAAGAGAAGAATTGGATTCGTGCATCTTTTATTTATGCATATCTGGCAAGAGCATAGTCCGAACACTTCGTTCCCATAATGTTGTTTCATGAACATATTATTGGAATTTACTAGATTCATTTATGTTAGAATTCGTCTGTTGAAAGTTTATTTTAACTTTTAAGATATTATATTTTACAAACAAAAACATATTTTTAAACATCCCATCAGAATAATTCATTCGGCTTCAAATTTCAAAATCCAAAAGATTTCCTTAGAGTGACATTGCTTTCCACTAAAGAGATCGAAATAAGGTTGTATACAAAACTCAAAGGCACTTGACTTTTTACAATTGGTTTTAAAGAAATATGTATGTATGTCCTTCTCACAAAATTATATCTTAGATGAATGTTGATGAATGGATAACCATAATGTGATAACCATTGGGAAATGATGCTCTAGGGTTCTCTTATCTCCTCCATTCATGGCCTTCCACCCACCCAAATTTCATTAGAAAAGTCTATCCTCGAGCTCAAGCTAAGCTAGGTAGAGAAGCCAATTATTGTAATTAAAACCTAAATGGTCTATAGAAAACTACACCATACTTATATTCTGTAACTAGATGACAACAAAGAAACATAAGCATATCATTATTTCATCTCCAAATGGTATGAAGTGAAGAAGAATATGAATCAACATAGATCTGGTATGAAGTGAAGAAGAATATGAATCAACATAGATCCATCTTAAACTCAGATCTATCAAGCACCAAGAGGGATTAAATTTCTTAAAGTGTAATTTTTTTTATCATTTCATTTAAAAATTACACCTTAAGAAATTTGATCTCTCTCGGTGCTTGATAGATTCAGGTTTAATATGGATCTACGTTGGTTTAACATTTTATATGTAGTCATGTACATATGTGCATAATATGCAATGGTGTCTGTAATTGTTTTTTTTTAATTGAGCCAACTTTATTTTTATTATTACCCCTGGATGGGGTGTTAGTGCGAGACATATGGCGAGAAGCGGGAGAGAGGTCAGGCCAGCAAGGCAGGGAGCCATGTGTTGGGCTTGTGCCAATTACCGCTGCCTCGACCTTGCATTAATTAGATTTCACATCGATGCAACACCATTAACTTTGGTGTGCCCAACCCTCATTACCAACTTTACTATGGCTCTTCCGTCTGCAAGTGTTTTTCACCCTCACTCGCGACCCGACCCTCGCATCCCTCTGCTGCCCAGGCCTGGATTATCTTGGACTTTCATGGTGTTCGTAGCCCTTGGCCCTCTCCAGGCTCTTTACAATTGCCTGGGGCACTTAGCTCATTTCTGCCTTCAACAGGAGCACATTATGCCACGTCAAAGAGGAAGGTCACGAAGAGGTTATCCATGACATCCTCCTCGACCCCATACCTCTGCTTCTCCCCCTGGTTCTCCCTCCACGTTCTCCTCGCTGCCTCTGCAGCCCGAGCTGGAACCTCTCGCCTCCTCCACCCCGCCTGCCTCCCGATTCGAATGCCTAGTCATCACTGATAGCTCGTCGGGCTCTCTGTCGTGATTTCCTAACATCCCATCGAATTCCAGAACCAACGAACCTTCTTTTGCACTGGCAGTTTTCTCCTCCCAGCCACCCTTGGGGGCACCACCTCTTCTTCGCAGTGCCCAACACAATGCGTACTCATCTACCGACTTCATCCCTGATTCACAGCTGAAATAAAGTCTAGCCATTCTCTATGGACTGGTCTTCGAGCTCCATCAGGGAATGGAGGACCTCTAATTTCGACTACAGCTTATGGATGGGAAGACCTTGACCTTCCTTCAGATCCTATCCACCTTCCAGGATGCTTTCCCCTCCACTCCAGAAGGTGCAGCTTCAGCAGAGGCACCCCATGCAGAGGGCGACGATAGGAATGATCAGATGCAACATTCAACAGGGGTCGTTGTGGAGCAGGTTACGCATGAGGACACAGAGGCTGCGATAGCTACAAGCCTGCATGCGTATAGTCCGCCTGGAGACACCCTGCCAGCTGCCAACATGGACGAGAGAAACATGGACACTGACATTCATTTGGAAGGCAAAGGGACACCCATTGAAGAGGAACCTTAGTACGCGGCCTATTAAGCCACCTAGCCAGGTTACTCGCCAAGTGTCTAACCCCACATGGGTTCTGTTCTCTTTACTAGTTTCTTTTCTTAGTTGTAGCTTAGTTAGCTTAGTTCTGTTTTCTAAGACTGTCAGACTGTAACATGCTAGACTTACCCGGCTGTCTGAACTAGTTTCCCCTCTATTGGGGCAGTTCAGTAATTACAACACGGTTGTTTTCAAGTTTTTGTACCTCTGGTCTGGTTTTTTGAAGGCCCTTTATATATAAAATCTCTTATTTACAAAAAAAAAAAAACTTTATTTTTATTATTGTTATTTTTTTAATTGAGTCAACTTTAGTTCTTAAAGTTTATTCTAACCCTATCTAATCTAGCATAATGTAAACGTGACACCATCTCCTCCACAATGGGTTGTAGAGCACCTCGCTACTCTCGGTCCAATTAGCACAACAACAAAAAACTGGTTTATTTACACCCCGAAGTATACCCCCAAAGCAGGGGAAAGGGAACGCCAAAGTGAATCGGGGTGATTATGTTATGTAAAGATAGTGGGATTTTGTTTTTGGATGGAAAATGAATATTTCACATGGTCAATTTTCATTCCACAGCTTACAAAATATTTTCAACAATAATGGAATCATTCATGTTTTTGGTCTATTCAATTAGATATGGTCCTCTTTGTTGTGCATTAAGGATTTTTTATGCCATTGACTTTACTCTAAATCATTTGGATTTTTCCCACACCATTTTCTCAATCAACTTTATTGTACCTCTCATTAAATCCTTTTGAATAGTTGGTTCTCAGTATATAATAGGCTACTTTATTGTACCTCTCATTAAATCCTTTTGAATAGTTGGTTCTCGGTATCTAATAGGAAAACTAGACATATCCTTGATTTGTGAGTATGTTGCACAATGTAGTAGAAAGTGCTACTTAATTTCTATCTCTCCATTCCCACATACTCATCACACTCTTTCCTCCCATGACTCCTTGTGTTATTCCCACCTTGTTGTTTCACATCTCAACATGTGTAAGTTGGTTCTTAGTTTTGTTATTCCTATTTTTCACACCATGGGATGTGAAACTTCAAGCGGTTTTGCATCTCTACTGCAAAGAATCTCTAGCCTTCTTGAGCAATCCACGATTAAAAAGGTGTGTAATGTTTTCTTTTGCTTCACTTGTCAAACCAAGGGAGAATTTTCCATCAAAGCATACATAGTGTGGGAGCTCACAAAGGAGGGGATTAAGTTCACATCCTTTTTGATGAGGTCGCCCCATACCATCCGGTTCGAAAAATACTCCCACGTGATCTACCTTCCACGGATGACAATATCCTATGTACTTCAAACTGAAGTGTTCTTCAGGAACCTTCTTGCATTGGAATTCGTTGATGTAACCCATCAAAATACCCTGATGACCTTTGTTAAGATGATGGAGCTTACAGTTGCAGGTTGTAGGCATGTAGGCAGATGAATAGAGACCTAATGTATTTGGTCATGTAAAGATTGAAAGTTTCCCAGTTATTTTATTTGTCCATTAACAGTTCAAG
The DNA here is from genome assembly GCA_000966675.3 of Picea glauca. NCBI lineage: Eukaryota > Viridiplantae > Streptophyta > Pinopsida > Pinales > Pinaceae > Picea > Picea glauca. The sequence goes on along the minus strand of JZKD02S0024702.1, from coordinate 93,043 downwards.
ACCAGTTTTGTATGTCTTTGTAGATGCACAAATATATGTTTTGTACATGTAAATTTTAATGAAACCTTCTACAACCAATCTTCTAATTAAATAAAATTATGTACATGTAAAGTTTAATGAAACCTTGTACAACCAATCTTCTAATTAATGAAAATTTAAAAAATTGATAAAGGTTATTCTCCACAGAAATACTATGTTTTATGTGTATATGTTATCTCATGTGATGGATATTTTATTTTTCCTCTGTACTTATATGCAGCACATGATTTTTGACAATAGAGAGATAGCTTCCTTCTGCACTACATCCTTGGATTTTTTTTTTATTGAAGGGCTTCAAACATTTTCATGCCTAGCTTCCAAAATATAGTCCGGAATGACAACCAGTATAGTAAAGAAAAAAGTGTGCCACAATATAATGTGGATTCCTCCAATATGACCTATGTTTCTTCCACAAAGAGGAAAAGCATTAAACTATAAAAAACTAGGCATATTGCGATGGAAAATTCAGATCTTCAGAACCTAGAGCAAGCATGTTTAATTCCTTGATAATTGCTTGATTGGTAATATGATCATGTTGAGCGCTTTATATAGTGGACAAACACATTATAGAACTAGAACCTGATGGATATCTCCTATATACAATGAGAGAGGAACAATAAAGCTTCTATTAAATTTTCATGGAAAGTCGCGCCAATAAATATTCTATTAAACTTCCTTGGAAATCCCATGCTATTTCACACCATTTTAAACCAAACCAAATGACAAGGTCCAAAATTGGCATCCATTCATAGTTTGAACCAGGAAAAGGTTGCTTGTAAAAACCAGCGTAAGCAGAGATACACCATGAGATTCACACGACGTCACTAAAGAAGAAGGATCATAATCATTCCACGAAGAGGTGCTCCTATGAAGATGAGCTACATGTTGAAGTTAGCACGAAGGATGATCCAAAATATATCTAAAGGGAGAGTATTGCTCACGGTATGATTATGAGTCTTATCTTAAACTGGAATTGTATTTACATATAGATCTTCCACAATTCTAGATTGGTGGATTCTATTATATACCAACACTTTCCTTTGACGACCTCTAAATGGGGAATAAAATAACCCACAAGCACAAATGTAGAACTTTTGAACACAAAGATGTTGGGTATGATGAGTTTCACATGGCGTGAGGTTGAAGCCATGCAACCAGTGCATGGTTGTACTTGGGAACATTAAAGAACTCTACAGATAGAGTATCAAACCTTGGTGGCAATGTGGTAAAGTTCTACTTTTATCTGGATTTTTATTAATAATAGATGCAAAATTAAAGTAACAATAGTCACATCTTTCTAGATTTTTTTTATAATATATGCAAAATTAAAGTAACAATAGTCACATTGATGTTTTTGGGCATTTTTTTTATAATAGATGCAAAATCAAAGTCAATTAGGCAACTAGCATCAGCTTACTAGAGTAGAGATCTGTGTGGTGTATATGAGTTTCTTATTAGCTTTGGGACAGGGTTTGTCGGTTAACTGCCACAAACAGAAGATGCACTATCCGATACTAGGAAGGGATTGTTGATGTAGCACAGACATATTGGAATGTATATGAATCTTGTTAAATATTTTAATTCTCTTTCTTCTTTTTTCTGTTATGATTGCTTTCATATTATCATGTATGTTAATGTAATTGTTTTTCCAATGCAGTATACAGAGCAAATAAAGGTGCATGTATGTTAATGTAATTGTTTTTCCAATGTGATATACGGAGCAATTGACGGTGCATGTATGTTAATATAATTGTTTTGCCAATGTCATATACAAAGCAAATAAAGGTGCATGTAAAGTAAACTAGAACAGTTGTGCCATCCATGTAACCATGAAATTAATCTTCATGATAATGTGAGGATTTATCATTTGTCATTAATTTGTTGTTCATCACCATCCTGAATGATTTTCCCTTCAATTTGTCTACGAAGGGTTTTGGGGTTCTTTTCCAACGGATGGAAGACCTAGGCAGTTTCTAAACAAAAATCTATCATGGTCTTGGTTGCTTCAGATTTTGTCTTGAAAACTCGATTACCGTACATTCTCATTTGTTGAAGTTTATGATATTGGTGAGACTTTTAAAGGCTTTCATCAATATAATTTGATGTTCCCTTGAACAAATTATAGCATGCCCAACCGCTTGAAATTGTGCTGAACAACCGCTTGAAAGTGTGCTCAGCGGCCTCTGCATTTTTATATTTTTATATAATTAAATTAAATATAATTACTATTTAAACTGACTTTTGTGAGGTTAGAATCGTAGTCCAAGTTTGCTGGTAATTTGTCATTAATTAAAATTTATATGAAATGATTTAAAAGAGATTTTATTTATCATGCTTTTAAAATCTTTAAAGTTTTATAATCTTTATAAATATATTTCACAGATGATGTTAAAATATTGTTGGTTGTGGTCGCAATCCTCTCATCACATTGGAAACCCTCTTACTATTGTCAAATTGTAGCCATAGTGTTCCCACGTTAGAGAAAAACAAATGATCATTATGATGTTGGTTGTCATCGTCGTCGTCCCGTGATCAGAGTGGAAAGCAAATCACAGAGCATTGCAACCTTAGAGAAAATTAATTCTTTAAAAAATACTACTATTCTCAGCACAATTTCCGGTTCATAACAGAGAAATCCATCGCCAAATTCGAGCCATAGCGTTGCAACCTTAGAGAAAAGCAATTCATAAAAGAATACTACTATTCTCAACATGGTTTCTGATTCATAACATAGCAATCCATTGCCAAATTTGAGCTATAGCATTGCAACCTTAGAGAAAAGTAATTCATTAAAAAATACTGCTAATCTCAACACATTTTTCGTTAAGTAGTTTAAATGGTTTAAGTTTATTTTTATTTTTTTATGGATTTCTTTTAAAAACTGGTTAGTCTAAATGTTTTACTTATTCTGATGTTTTACTTTTAATTTTGTTTTTTTATATTTTTATGGATTTCATTTAAAAACTAGTTAGAAATTTAGTAAAATAGTTTGAATTGCAATGGGTCACATACATATTGTGGAGTGTACTAAAGGTTTCAAAGGACGTAAAATCTATTTATGCATTCATAAATGAGATTTTAACACTGTAATATTGCAATTTTACCAACAATAAGTTTGCAAAATCTATTTATGCATTCAGAAATGAGATTTTAACACTGTAATATTGCAATTTTGCCAACAATAAGTTTGTCAAATCTATTGATAATGATAGGAAAAAAATAAAAAATAAATTGTTTACACTAAGTCATCTCGAAATAAGCGCCCACAACACATTGAACGAGGCACACTTCGTTCCATTTTTATCAAATTTCATATTACTTTACACCACTAATTTGACATCTCCCCCACCTCTGTATAATCCTTATTTGTTGGCTTTTGATGAAGTTTTAAAACAAAAGTCTTCCAAATGTATTAATATGGATTTGGTATTTTCACGTGCATCAAATGCGCAGATTGACTTATGAATGAAAGCACAAAACATGAAACAATCTTGCCGGTTAGTGGACACAAGTATTCAATTGTTGTGATGCTGACACAATTATCATCTGCACTATGCAAAGTTTTTTGGACTTCGAAATTATTGATTATGGTTAAACATAATGTTGTTTTGTCATGAACACATATGGACATAACAAAAACATATATACATAACAAAATAAAATAAAATGTTGTGACAAATATGGACATAACAAAATAAAATGTTGCGAACAATAAAATAAGATGTTTGGGTGCCCAAATATGGACGGACAGACTGTGTCCTTTGAAAGAAACATGTTGAAAGTGTACACAAGTTTGGCTATGGGGTATGCTAGTTATGATGTGTCATTTCGTTAACGAAATTATGAATTATCATTTATGTAAAATTATGTTCTCTCTAATAAAACATTAGTCTTGTGACATGTCCCCTTTATTTGACACATCACCTTTATTAAAAAGAAATGATATATATAGGTCGGAATGAGACATCATCTTTATTAATGAGAGATGATATTTCTGGAAAAAGGAATGTAACCGCCTCTTTCCCAAAAGAGAAATGCCAACTAAGTTATGGTTGGATAAGGGTGATGTAATAATGTTGAACTAAAAGCATATTCCACTCAATACATGTCATGTCACGGAAGCTAAATGCGATCCGCTCATCAAATCAGATTCACACATTCAACAAAATCTATTCGCATGTGCTATAATTCACAAGTTCTTGCGCGTATTTGAATATCTGTTTCGCTGGCAGCTTTGCGGCGAGGTGTACTCCAGTCTCCACGCACTCCACACGGTTTTTGTCTCTATATATATCACACTCCCTCACTTCGTTTTCAATACTTCAAACTTCACCAGCACGTCTTCACTTTGATTACCAAACATCCTGACATGACTAGACCCTCGCAAAATCAGAACGGCTGCAGCAAACCCGAAAACCGCTCATTGAAGTCCCGGCAGTTCAAGGGAATCCGAATGAGAAAATGGGGAAAATGGGTGTCGGAAATTCGAATGCCCAAATCCACGGGCAGACTTTGGCTCGGCTCCTACGACACCCCGGAAAAGGCTGCCCGCGCCTACGATTTTGCTGTCTATTGCCTGAGAGGGTCGAAGGCCAAGCTCAATTTTCCTCACACCCCACCCAAAATACACTGCACCTCCTCTCTATCCCCGCCGCAAATTCGAGCCTCCGCCGCCAAGTTCGCCACAGAAGAGTTCCGGCAGCTTTCGGAAGGCGACACAGCGTTCTCATCCTGCGGTTCCAGTTCGGAAGCGGAATGCGGCAATGACGAACAAGAGAAAGACAACACAGCATTCTCATCCTCCTGTTCCAGTTTGGAAGCGGAATGCGGCGATAACGAACAAGAGAACTGGGCGGAGAAGGGTTCGGCATTTTGGGATTCGATACTGCTTGAAAGTCTGGAGAGTGGCAAGTCTCCAAATTTAAATGATTTTCCTCCCTTGGATGAATCCCTGGACTACTTTGGGGTTCACTTGTAGCTCACGGAATCCCTGGAGTACTTTGGGGTTCACTATTACAGGTAGCTAGCTCATGGAATCTTTGGTGTAATTTTTAAATTCTTTAAGGCTGCAGGGGAATCCCTGGAGTATTTTGGGGTTCACTATTACAGGTAGCTAGCTCACGGAAGGCTGGGGCGGCGTAATTTTTGAATTTTTTTAGGCTGCAGGGGATTGTACCATGAAACTTAATAGTATTAGTATTAAGTTTTATTCGAAATTAAGTAGATGGGTGGATTGATCCGCCTTTCCACCTATGATCCAAGCCGCCGCTTGAAAATGAAGACCATATCTTCATTTTTATTTGTACATAATTAAAATGAAACAAAATTATCAATAGAATCCCATTTTGGCTTCCTTGAAGTTTTTCTCTTAAAATGGACCTCCTCTCCTTTTATGAATGACCCATTCATCAAAATGTTCCTCCTCTCCTTTTATGAATGACCCGCTCCTAATATGCAGTGTTCCTGTATTTTTTTTCACATGAAAATTTAAATTAAAATCATTAAAATGCATGAATTACTCTCCCAATTGCAAAGGGAACCATCAAAACTAATTGAAAACTAATGTTACTCTCTTTATTGTAAAGGGAAAGGGAATAACAAAACATTGAAAACTAATGTTACTCTCTTTATTGTAAAGGGAAAGGGAACATCAATGAAAGAGAACAGAACATTAAAAACTAATCTTTATTGTAAAGGGAACATTAATGAAGGAGAACAATTTGTTTCAATTGTCAATATAATTTGGGGAAAGGGAACATTAATGAAACAGAACAAAACATTGAAAACTAATCTTTATTGTAAAGGGAACATTAATGAAAGAGAACAATTTGTTTCAATTGTCAACATAATTTGGTAGTTAGATTGATTTGTCTTCAAATCCATAAAGGAATTGTTTCAATTTTCAACATAATTTGGTATAGTTATTTGATAGTTAGAGTGATTTGTCTTCAAATTCATAAAGTCTATTGTGTAATAATATACTCATAAACCAGTCTGATTCCTTTTAAGGTTTCTTAAGCCTCATTTATATTCATGGAAGTTTATAACTCAAAAAATAAGTTTATTTTAAAACAAATTTATCAATCACTAACTCAACCTTTTGAGTACTAGTATTTTATAGATATATAGACAAAATCACTATGTTGCACCCAACCCTTTGGGTACTAATATTTTATAGATATAGACAAAATCTGTACATTCTTGTCTCTTCTTGAAGTCGAGCTTAGAAAAGTTTGGGGTAAACAAAAGTGCATAAACCATAGGAAACCATGCGAAAAGAATGTGTTTCTAATATAATTTTGTCATTTATGATATGAGGTTAGAAAAATTTAGTGCCCTCTTGTATTATTCTATCTATGAGGGAAACCACATAATGGTAAAATATGTTGGTGTCCCTTACTCTAAAAGCTTTGCATTATAGCATTATGATATTCTTGTATGGTCATTTGAACTTTGAAACGTAATAGAAATATTGTTTTCATGTTTTCTTTAAATCTTGTTCCAAGTTTCAATTATGAATCGATTTTCCTCACAAGATTTACAATTGATTTTCCTCACAAGGTTTACATATGAGTGAAATAATTTATAAATCATTCAAGGTTTACATATGAGTGAAATAATTTATAAATCATTCAAGGTTTACATATGAGCGAAATAATTTATAAATCATTCAAGATTTGCATATGAGTGAAATCATCTATAAATCACTCCAAGGTTTGCATATGAGCAAAAATTATTTCAAGGTTACATTTCATTTTTATTATATGTGTGGGGGGGTTATACTTTTACATTGTTTTTTGCTGGAGAAAGTGGACGAGAGAGGAATATGATGGCTCTATACTAGTGACATAGGAAGATTTCATCATGATGATCGCCTCGATATTGTTGACCATGAAAAGGACACAATTAAGCTAAAACATGGAGAATATGTTTCTTTGTCCAAGGTATTAATTATTTTTACTAATATATTTCAATTTTATAAGTTGTAAGTATTTTTTCAACGACCATCTCTTAAGACATTTTCTTTGTATGGGTGGAAGAAATGTTAGCAGCAAGTCATTACTTGGACAATGCCATGTTACATGTAGATCCATTCCATAGTTATTGTGTGGCTCTTGTTCTTCCATCCTGTCAAACTCTTGTTGTTCCATCCTGTCAAATTCTTGAAAGTTGGAGTCATAAAGAAGGAATCATTTACAACGATTATGTATGTACTTGTGTCAAAAGAGTGAAGCAATTAAATAAGTTCAAAGCTCTATTTTAAAGGCATGTATGGTATCCATTACTTTTGTTTCTTTTACATTTGTTGTAATCTAGTCCTAGTTTTGGCTATAATACTCATAATATGTTAGGGACCTAACCTCGCTAACCCCTCACGTAGGTAGAATAATATAATTCCATGTAATAAAGGTCAATATTAATAAGGTCTAGCAATAAGGAAGAATAAGTCAAATGTAAGAAGACCTAATAGAAGCTTCTGCTCCTAGAAGGATCTCCCTCTAGATTGTTCTTTTGGATAGATAGATTTAGTATAAATAGGAGTAGAGGGTATGAGAAATCTTGTCTTGGAGATTATCGTAATAGAACTCTGCTCCGCTGGAGGTTTCCCCCTCGAAGAGGCAAGTAAACATTGTTATCATTAATCAAGGTGATCTTTCTGGTGTTATTATGGTATTATTATGGTATTGTTCTAGTTATATCATTGTTGCTCTGCCATTTATATGCTAAAATATTTATGTTATGCATACTATTTTATATCTGGAATACTACAAGTGGTATCAAAGCACCTTCCTCGACATAAAACTGTGGGTTAACTTTTTTTCATGGTAGAGACATGTTTCGACATCTTAAAGCTACAGAGATCTATCGTTCAACACATAAATTTGTGGTTGGGGAAGCATACACACATGAACTACAAGTGTTTTTTAAGCGCACATATGTTGGCCACCCTTGTAACCCCTGTTGGTACCCCTTCGAGTGGTAGTGCATCAGAAAACACCTGTATACGGATCGACCTAGATATCATGAAGCCCTCCATAGATAAATTGATCGGTCACCTAACTATTATAGTGTCACTGAGAACAACACTTGGGAAGATACTCTCTAGTACCTGGGTAGTCAGATACTACGACTAGGGGCACGGTCTAGCCTCTTTAATTGGTGCCTTGAGATATTGGGTCGAGTACTAATGTTGGACCCCACACGTATATCAAAGAGTTATAACATAGGGAAAACCCTTGTATGTAGAAACCCTAAATATCCTACCCCTAAGGATGGAAACAAAAATAGAACAGACAAGATCTATTGTCGTGCAACTGTGCCTTCTGCATTCTAGTTGTGAAATTACTACACATTTATTCTTGTTATGCATTTGGGCATTTCATCACTGCAGTATTATTCAGGCCAGAGTATAACGACGCAGGAGTAAAAAAAAAAAAAATAGTGGTCCCGCCAACACACTTATTTGGGACCTATCCCACTGGGCTTCTCTCTTCGCCTTGATTCCAGTGATACCTATCATTTTTAACACAATTTTTTTGTGGACCCAACCCTTCTCCAACACCCTTATTTGGCCCCTATCCCATTGGATCCCCTTTTTCACCCTGATCACAGTGATACCTATCATTTGAAACCCTTCTTCTCAGTGGTCCCACCCACCCCTCCAGACCCCTTTTGTTTCACTTATACCATTTTCCTGCCCATTTTTCCAAATGGCTACCACTCGAGCCCAAGAACTCAATACCTTGATTGTTGACACCCACTAGAACAAGGAAGACATCAAGAATATCAATGACAACCTTAGCTCAATCAATTCGTTTATTCAAGTCCTCCAGAAACAATGTTCCTACATCAAAGACCTCAAAGCCACCTTTGAACACTTCATGGGTCGTTCCCAAAACACTTCCTCTTCTGAACAACCATCTTATCAAGATGACCATGACTCTTCCCATTACCAAGGTCCTCATACTACCCACTTTTCTCGAGACCTCTACCCTCCTAGAATTGAGGTGAACAAATTTGATGGATTAGATCCCACAGGATGGGTCACCCAAATGGAACATTATTTCTCTTTGCATGGCATTACGAATGATTTAGCCAAGCTTTGTTATGGTGTCCTACATCTAGATCCGGAATGATGGTAATGGTGGAAATGGTGAAAAAATGCACGCCAAGGGTATGTTGCTTGGACACATTTTGTGGCCGAACTTTATGACCGCTTTGACTTTGACACCCACCATTTAGGTCATTTGACTAAGTTAAAGCAATCTGGGTGATCCAAAATGGATCTTGAAAGGCTCAAAAATAAAAGTTTTTGAATGCTCAATAAAATGACATGATCCTGCAGTGCTCGTCGCAAGCTTTCTGGCGACGCAAACAGATTGTAAATCCAACATCGTATGCTAAAGTTATCGCATTCGGAAATTTTGAACAAACAAGTAAAAAAAAAATCAACTAGTCAAATAACAAATAGCACCTCCTCGAGATGACACATGACAACGGAAGATGTTGACCCGTGACAATGGCAAGTGATGATGTAGTTGCATATTACTTATTAAAATCATGTGGAAAATTAATTATTTTAATGTGAATATATCATATGGTTAGTGGTAACCCATTAAAAAGGGCATGAATCACATACTTTATGCCATACCATATTTTTCATATCCCCATTAAAAAAAATCGAATCCCATGAACCATATCTTTTTGTTATTATATATTATATGGTGTTGACCATGAAAATGGGTTGGAAACTTTAATATTATGGTTATTTCAACCATATAAAATATTCTGACCCCATATTTTATGTTACCAAGGCTCTAGTCCAAAGCCCGATTCCATACGTTGTTGTCACGTGTTGTTGTAATATGTGGTATTTAAACCATACAATAGTGTGTGCCATATATTTTGGCATAAAATTTTGGATAATGGCTATTTTAGCCATTTCATGTCATAAATTATGGTATATTTTGTAGATTTCAAGTCAAGAAATCGTGGGTTGTTGGGATTCGATCTCACAACCTCGTATTATTTAACTAAAAGAAATTGATGCAATTTAAAGTAGAGCAATGTTATTTATGCAAAGAAAACCAGCGAATTAGGAGAACTTTGGAGACCATTTCTGGGAGCTACATTCAGTCTTTTTCAGTGCCGTCAGTTGTGTTGGATTTCTGAGGTCGAGCAGAACATAGTGAGACCAGTATGAGATCCATTTGATGTAATTTTTATGTAATTTGAAAAGCATTGAAGAATTAATAAAGAAGCCTCCCCCACTGAGACAAAGGCCTGGAGACGTAGGCTATTTTGTGTCGAACTCTGTTATCACTTCTCTTGTTATGGTTTGTTGTTCTTATTGCTTCAGTTCAGATCTGTATATTGTTTTATGGCTGCCATGCTTCTTCATTAAATCCTTCCTCTTTCATTCAGCTTCATAAATGGTTAATTAACACATGCAATTAAAAACTCAACCACAGTCATTAAAAGATCTTTTCTGGATCAAGTGGTATCAGAGCTAGTTGACGTTTGGATTTGAGTTTTGCATGTTAACCAGGGAAAAACTACAGTGTGGTGAAGGCAAGCTTGTTGCAGAGAATCCATTAATTGGATTGAGAAAGAGAGCTTCTCATAGTGAGAAGATGGCATCGGAAGAAGGGCTTTCTCAGGACGAGAAAGAGTTCCAGAAAACTTTCCTTGCTATGTCGGAGATGGTGAAAGTTTTGTACAAGGATTACTTGGAACGAAAGAGACCAGTTTTGGGTGAATCTTCAAAGGGAAAAAGTGAAGAGGAAGAGGATCATCCTCAGATTCCTCATTCACGTCCATCATCACCTCCTTCTTCTCCTTCTTCTCCAAGTTCAAGTTCTAAATCTAATGCAAAGAAACATGTTCATAAACATAATAAGGAAATGTCATTATTAAAACTTGA
>JZKD02S0024702.1:11988-81976 GCA_000966675.3 Picea glauca | reverse complement strand
AATTGAGGTTAAAAACACAAGTACATCATAAGCCTTACACACTTAAATGGATAAGAAATCATCATCAAATGCACATAACAAAGCAGTGCACAATCAAATTTGCAATTTCATCTAAATATGTAGACGAGGTAACATGTGATGTAGTGTCGTTAAGTGAATGTGGAATGGTCTTAGGTAGTCCATACTTATATGATCGTAAGGAAATCTTCAACAAGACAAAGAATCAATATCAATTAACCAAAGCAGGTCAAGATTATGTGGTTCATGCTCATCATGTTAAGGAAAATAAAACACTTCAAACAATGGAACAATTATAGAAGGCAGTACAAGCAAGCAACAAACCAATAATTGTTTCAAATGAAGTAATCGATCTTAAGCAAGAACAAGAAATGATTGTTGAATGAAAAATCAATCATAAGTTGCTTCAAGATAAGCTCATGTCGTGCAAATATTACAAGTATATCAGCTCATTTGCAGTCGTTTTTTTGATGCTATCATTAGGAATGTTGTCTACATGGATGATAGTGGCTTCAATAAGATGTAACAGGGTTCAATTGGATAACAATATGCTGTCAGTTGTCATGATTGTGTTACAGCTGGTCTTGATGAGATAGGTGCACAGGATAGAGTTCAGAGACAGAGGACAAGCCGGGTGGCCTATCCCGAGCTTGTTGACTGGTCAGTAACCTTTTGGGGACCAAAAGGTCCTTAATAGGGAGGTGTGATCCAAAATGGATCTTGAAAGGCTCAAAAATCAAAGTTTTTGAATGCTCAATAGAAATGACATGATCCTGCAGTGCTCGTCGCAAGCTTTCTAGTGACGCAAACGGATTGTAAATCCGACATCGTATACTAAAGTTATTGCATTCGAAAGTTTTGAACAAACAAGTAAAAAAAAATCAACTAGTCAAAGAACAAGTGGCACCTCCTCGAGATGACACATAACAACAGAAGATGTTGACATGTTGCAATGGCAAGTGATGGTTGCAATAGCAAGTGATGATGTGGTTGCATATTACTTATTAAAATCATGTGGCAAATTAATTCTTTTAATGTGAATATATCATATGGTTAGTGATAACCCATTAAAAAGGGCACGAATCCCATACTTTATGCCATACCATATTTTTCATATCCCCATTAAAAAAAAATCGAATCCCATGAACCATATCTTTTGGTTATTATATATTATATGGTGTTTACCATGAAAATGGGTTGGAAACTTTAATATTATGGTTATTTCAACCATATAAAATATTCTAATCCCATATTTTATGTTACCAAGGCTCTAGTCCAAAGCCCGATTCCATACGTTGTTGTCACGTGTTGTTGTAATATGTGGTATTTAAACCATACAATAGTGTGCGCCATATATTTTGTCATAAAACTTTGGATGATGATTATTTTATCCATTTCATGCCATAAATTATGGTATATTTTTTTTTGCAGATTTCAAGCCAAGAAATTGTGGGTTGTTGGGATTTGATCTCACAACCTCACATTATTTAACTAAAATATTTACCATTGTACCAGGAGGTCGAATTGATGCAAGTTAAAGCAAAACAATGTTATTTATGCAGAGAAAACCAACGAATTAGGAGAACTTTGGAGACCATTTCTAGGAGCTACACTCAGTCTTTTTCAGTGTCGTTAGTTGTGTTGGATTTATGAGGTCGAGAAGAACACAATGAGACCAGTATGAGATCCATTTGATGTACTTTTTTTGTAATTTGCAAAGCATTGAAGAATTAATAAAGAAGCCTCCCCCACTGAGACAAAGGCCCGGAGACGTAGGCTATTTTGTGTCGAACTCCGTTATCACTTCTCTTGTTATGGTTTGTTGTTCTTATTGCTTCAGTTCAGATATGTATATTGTCTTATGGATGCTATTCTTCTTCATTAAATCCTTCCTCTTTCATTCAGATTCATAAATGGTTAATAAAGACATGCAATTAAAAACTCAACCACAATCATTAAAAGATATTTTTCAGATCACTGGGACAATGGAAAAATTTATTGTCCCATTTGAGCACTTGGCTTTCGGAACGAAGGGCATGTCGGATGCTTTCTTTAGGGAATGATTTATCAGTAGCCTCAAAGATGAAATTCATGCCCATGTTCTCATGGCATGCCCCCAAACTTGGTTGGAAACTACTCAACGAGCCGAGGAAGAACAACAGATTGTATCCTCCCAGACCCGCAAACCCTCCTTTCCTCCTTGTCTTAAACCCACCAATTATTCCCCTCTTGCAACTCCCCTCAAGATCTAAAAATTAACCAGGGATGAAATGGATGAACGTCAACTCAAGGGTCTTTGTTATAATTGTGATGACAAATATTTTCCCAGGCACAAGTGTAAGGAACAAAATCTTTTTATGACTATGACTGAGGATCTTTCTGAAGAAGATGTTGTTGTTCTGCCTATGGAGGAACTACCACTGCCATCTAATCTAACCCCACCCTCTGATCCGCTAGACGTTGACCCGTTGATTTCACTCGATGCCCTCATTGGCTTCTCTACTCCCCAAACTCTCAAATCAAATGGTTACATCAAAAATAGGAAAGTCATCATCATTGTGGATAGTGGTAGCACCCATAATTTTATTCATTGCCGCATTTCCCAAGAAGTCAAGTGTTACATATGTGTCGTCAATAATTTTCAAATCATAATTATCAATGACGGTTCCATGAAATGTGGGGGACGATGTGAAAATGTGTGACTCCAAATTGGTCAATATCACCTAAAATCCCATATGTTTTCTATAGACATGGGTGGTTGTGACATTGTTCTTGGTGTTGAATGGTTACGCACTCTAGGCCCCATTCTCATGGATTTTAAGGAATTAACCATGCAATTCCAACAGGAGGAACAACAATATAAGTTCCAAGGAATCACAACAAGCTTCCCTGAGATCATCAGTTCCCATCACATGGAAAAGCTCCTCAAAAAAGGTCATTCGGGCATTATATCCCAACTCCACTCCATTCATGTTGTTGAGACACCTTATGTGCATCCCAACCTCCATTCTATCCTCTCCCGCCACCAAGTTGTTTTTACCACTCCCAAATAACTTCCCCCTTCCCATGGAGTCCATGATCATTCCATCCCTCTCATCCCAGGCAATTTTCCTCCCAATGTTGGTCCTTATCGTCATCCATTTTTCTAGAAGAATGAAATTGTGAAAATTGTTCATGAATTGCTAGAAGAAGGTGTTATTCGTCCCAGTACTATCCCCTATTCTTCTCATGTGGTCATGGTACTCAAGAAAGAAGGTACTTGGCTCATGTGTATTACTTTTTGTGCCCTCAACAAACTTGCAACCAAAGACAAATTCCCCATTCTTGTCATTGATGACCTCTTGGATGAATTGAGTGGTTCTCAGTACTTCACCAAATTGGATCTACATTATGGCTACCACTAGTTTCGTACGAAAGAAGAAGACATTCCCAAGACTACATTTCGCACTCATGAGGGTCATTATGAATTCTTGGTAATGCACTTTGGATTGTGTAATGCTCCTTTCACTTTCCAAAGTCTTATGAATCATGTATTTCATCCTTTTCTCCATCATTTTGTATTAGTTTTCTTCGATGATATTCTCATTTATAGTCAAACTTGGCCATCCCATATCTCCCATGTGAATCAAGTTCTCCATCTACTCTATAAGCACCAACTTTTCCTCAAACAATCTAAATGTGCCTTTGGTGCCTCAGAAGTGGAATACCTAGGTCATGTTGTCGGCAAGGATGGTTTCTGAGTGGGTCCTAAGAAAATTGAATCTATGCAGGATTGACCTTACCCAAAAAATATTAAGAGCTTGCATGGTTCTCTGGGTTTAATGGGCTATTATAGGAAGTTTGTTCAGAATTATGGAAAAATTGCAACTACTCTCACTTCTCTCCTTAAAAAAAATTCTTTCACTTGGAATTTAGTTGTGGATCATGCCTTCCAAGCCTTGAAATATTCTATGTTCTTGACCCCTATCATAGCACTTCCATACTTCACAGAGACATTCGCATTGGAATGTGATGCTTCAAGGAAAGGAATTGGGGCCGTCCTCATGCAAGATGGCAGGCCTTTGGCCTTCACTAGCAAACAACTTTCAGAGCGACATTTGGGCCCCATGCTCATATCCGCAATGTGTATCCAAATCTACTATTAGATTTAAAAACTAAGAAATTCCATTTTTGGACATTGACACAAGATTGACCAAAAGAGGCCAAAAATCAACTCAAAACCCACATGATCGGGGCCTTGTAATCATCTTCCCAATGGTTATCCTAATCTACTTTTAGATTTAAAAATCAAGAACTTCCATTTTTGGGCCTTAGCATAGGTTTGACCAAGAACAACCGCATGGCAACCCAGAATAACCCTCTATCAAGGCCCCATGCTCATCTCCCCAATGAGTATCCAAATTTACTTTTAGATTTGAAAATCAAGGGCATTCAGTTTTGGGCTTATGTGCAAGATTAACCAAGAATGACACAAGAACAACTTGGAATCGGTTGCAATCGATGCCCCATGGTCATCTCCCCAATGGGTATCCAAATCTACTTTTAGATTTGAAAACCAAGAACTTCCATTTTAGGGCATGGGCATGGGTTTGAGAAAGAACAAATCAAGAATGGACTAGCCCAAGAGATAAATAGGGTTTTCCTTGGGAATAAGCCTATTTTCCATCTCATGGCTAGAGATGGAATTCTCTATTGTAATAGGTCATTGGAAAACCATTTCTCCTTGGGTTGCAAGTGCAAAATGCTCCTCTTTCCCCTTGACCTTGATTATCTAATATTTATTCTTGGCTATTCATTTCTTGGGATGGACTTTTGGGTGAAGCCTCCAACATTTAGCCTCCCAGTGTCCATTCAATCTGCAATACTCACATTAGTTCATGCATGGGTTTCTTCACCTTCTAGAGTGCCAACAATTCCTATCCTTATGACCCCTTTTCTTGCAAAAAAAACAAACCAAATATACTATGGAATACCTTTTTTGTTTGTGATGGTATTTTCCATCTTGTTTGTTTGGTCCCCAAGAGTTGGAGTAGATATGGATGGTGAAATCATCTCTTTGATGCCCTCTTCCAAGCCTCTACAATAATATTTGAGTGGGTTATTGCACACACCTTTTCCAGTTTCCTTTTCCTCCATGGTAAGATTATTTTCGGATTCCTCTAGCCTTGATGAAGGTGGTTTGAGATGAACTTGTGATGAGCTCTTGTCCATTGAATCCTAGGCCTTTATGTTTATGCCTCTGTTGAGATACAATGGGGATTAGAATCCATTGGCCTTATTTTACAATCCTTGGCAATCATATCCCATTTACCTCATGAGCTTAGAATCAATGCACTTACTGTTCTTTTCAAAATCATTGAAGGTCTCTTAAGGAAGCGTCTTGGAAGGTGAGTTTACAATGCTTGATTCCATCATGGTTCTAGGTTCTGCAATGGAAATGGAAGGGGCTTGCTTGGACTCTTGGACAATTGCTTGTAGTTTCTTCAAGGCCTCTTCCTTTGTTTCCAAATCTTAGTATAGTTGAGCAATAACTTTGGTGACCCTCTCTTCTTTCCAATTATCTAGTTGAGTGAATTTATCCCCCAATTTCAAGAGCTACAATATTCTCCTGTCTAATTCTCCCTTCATGGTGGTAAAGGAGTCTTGGCACTTGGGAAGTTATTTTTCCAACTCATTCGCTTTTTGTCTAAAATACTAACCTTCTTCTGGTATCTAGCTGTTGAAGTCTCTCAACTCTTCTAGCATCTCCCTCTTCAAGGAATTTTTCATGGTAGTTGCTTCAAGGTCTTTGATGAACCTGCTATAATACCATATGATCCATAAATGGTATGTGTATAGCTCATTCGTCTCATGAACATAGATCTCTACATAAACAACTAATGTTATATGTTGCTAATCACCAACATGCATAAAAAATAATGGCTATGTTTCATATTTGGTTCACTACTCGATTGTTTTCTTCAATAGACATACCTTTGCTCAATGGAGTCTCTCCAAAACTATTCTCAAGCTACAAGTTCTCTCCACACATCGAATGGAATATATGTGGCAATGTTGTAGCAATACTCTAGTGATCAAATAAATGAATCATGGTTGAATACAACAATGTTGTGGTGTACCGTAATGGAACTAACTAAAATTATATGTACTCATACAAACCCACCACAAAATAATAAACACTTAGAAAGAAGAAACTACAATATTGGTTGTAGAATGTGGTTAAACAATGAACCAATAATACACTCAACCAATTCCAACACTCAAGCAATCATTTAAACCAAGAGTAGAGTTGGGATTATAGAGTATCTTTGTTATAGCTCTTGTGGTTTACATAGAATGCAATAAGTTATTGAAACCAAAACTACATCAAGTATACACATCCATTAACACCATGAGACAACACATATTCTTTCTACATTGGAATTCCAAATGGGAAAACTAGGTTCTAGGGGATTTTTATTAAGTGGGAAATACTTTACAATATGTACACAAATTTAGTGTATTGTTACTCACTGGTAGGAAATTTGTAGATCGACATGGCTCAACAACAATTTTCGCTCATCATGGGAAATACTCAATGTCTTCTTCTCCTCCATTCATCAAGCAAACAACTTCCTTGAGCTCTCATCTTTTCTATTTCCCTTGTTTATTTTCTCCTCTCTATTCCATTGAATGTTCTTCTTCATCATGGCATTCATTTTTATTGGGAAACCTTGGAAGGCACACCATCACAATGGTTCATTTCAACTTCCAAGGGAAGTTTTAACACTTTCTCAAAATTCCCCCCCAAAAACAATTAAATGCTTACAAATTTTACAAAAATAAATTGATGAGGATCCAATTTAGATCACACCTCCCCATTTGCAATATTTTGGTCCCCAAAAGCTTCAACTCCCTTCAATTTTCTTTTTCTATGCCTTCAAGCATCCTTTAGCAAATCTCTAAGAAAGGGTGCCTTCATTGCAATATGGCAGATAAGAGATGAATAGGGGTTGCCTTAGGCATAACCCTATTGTTCATCTTATGGTTAGAGATGGCATTCTCTATTGCAATAGGTCATTGGAAAACCACTACTCCTTGGGTTGCAAGTGCAAGAAATGCCTCTTTCCCCTTGACCTTGAATCTCCAATACTTCTTCTTGGTTGTTCGGTTCTTGGGATCAAGTTCTAGGTGAAGCCTCCAACATTTGGCCTCCTAGTGTCCATTCAATCCATAGTATTGGAAATAGTTCATGCATGGGATGGTTCACCTTCTAGAGTGCCAACAATTGCTAGCCTTATTGTTAGCACTAGAAGTCACCCTCTGATTGCAGAGAGAGTAAGCCCAATACCCATTAATTTGTATGTCACAAATCATTTTAAAGAGGTCAAATGGGTGCAGACTCAAGATGATATCGCTTTAACTTAGAAAAATGGACGGGTATGCATAGGAAAGTGAGGTCTTGATCAACTTCAGTCAGTAAGTTGGATTAAAGGTGATTAGAAGGAAGACTTGGTGAGGAGAATGTAGAGGTCTGCTATGGAGATCAGGTCTTCCAATAGCCTAAGGAGGAAAAACTCAAACACAAGATCCTCTTGGATTCAAAGTTTCAGACACTGAAGTATATTTAAGCAATGCAGTCATAACAACACAATGATCAAACATACATAATGATGCAGCTACAACAACTCGACTGGATCATCCATGCCCGAGCTCTTCAGTGTGAGAGGGAAAAAGATAACAAAATGAACTGATTAAAACTGGTCACAATACTGCTGAAATCAAACCTTCATAACAACAACATACAACCCTCGATTGGATCCTCCATCCCTGAGTGTTCTAACACAACTTTTACAGAGAGATGGAAAGAACTTGAGTTATATTAAATAGGAAATCTCAAATCCTATTACATAACAGATAACCAGAGATTTCATCAAAGCTTTACAATGCGGGAGCCTAGCTCAACCATCAACCATAAAAAAATATCAAAACTGAGCATAGATACTCAAAACTACTGCAACTACCAGGAGCATGATCGGACCACTGCATTTAAAGTTTTCAATTGATGCCTGCTCTGTCAGACTGTGCATGCCTTCTCGTGTTAGACGCGAGCTCGCCTCAATTATGTATTTTGTAGGAAAATTTGTCTAGAAGGAAACTTCGGATTGCCAATCTGCACTCACGGTCGTCCTCATCCTATTTGCCATTTATGGGGTGAGACGAGGTCTCAACCACCGCCCCCATTTCCATTAACTACCTTCATCGAGATCGGGATGAGGCCTGACACCCATGAATGTTCCAGGAGATGCCCACGACTTCTTCGAGTCAATCCCAACGCCTCGAGGCCATGAAGATCTTCATTTGTGACCAATACGGGTGCTCTCGGCCTTTGGTGCAACTCCTCTCCATCGCTCCATTCTGCATGTGACCTCGGTCCATAACTTGGTGCTCATATCCAAAGGCACTTTAGGAACTTGGTGCATTTCTCGTTTCAAAACTCTCGAAGTAAAACTCCTTGAGTGACAGATCTGATGACGCATGGCAGTCTGGATTCGGATGGCCGAGATCTACTTCGGGACTTCGGGCCTTCGAGACTTTTACACACTTCCTAATTCAAAAATCCCGAATCTTATTTTCCCGAACACTTGGATCGGACGCCACGTGCTCCCATCAAGATCAATGGCTCATCTTGCTTCATGCTTCGGCTCTTTTCATGGCACTATACTTCGTGCAATTCTGAAACTCTGAATACCCGGGGGCCACTAATCTAATCCTCACAAGGGATCTCCACCATCACAAAATTGAGCTCGTTTGCTAGTATTTTAAGCCTGAAATGAGCTACTATGCAAGATGCACTCGGACGCTTCTTGTGCAAACCACGAACTTGGACAACCTTCTTCCCTTGACAACTATATGTGATAACATCTGGCTCCATAGGGGATGGCATGCTCCCTGCGAACTACCAAGAACAAGTAGTTCTAGTCATCTTCTGCATTGGGCTATGGAGTCATGCTTAAAAACATCCTGCTGAGGAATCCATGCCTACCCGCACACTATTCTACTTACAGACATAAAGAAAACACACATGCTCCTGATAGAGCTTATTTATGTACAAAAACCTAAGCTAACTGATTTTTATAAAGCACTAGGTGAAAGTAAACTTCCACCATAGCCACCCAGATTGTCTGATAATATGATCCTTCTCTTTATTGCAGATAATCCACAAAAGGATAAGGATGTATGACAGCAAAACGAGGACATGTCTTGGAACACCGACTATACCCCCAAATGATGATAAGGTGAATAAATCTGCAGGCTCCCATGCTTTTGGAAAACACAGCTCCATATATGATCCCACAGGGTCACAAAATTTATAATTATGGGAACTCAACTGGTAAGAAATCAACTCTTGTCCTTTATTGCAACTCACCCGTCGTGTGATGTTCTCAGAGTGCAGAGGTGGGTGGAGAACTGATGCAAGCTGGCTGATACCAGGTGATACATGCTCAATTACAGGTTCTGGACAAGAGATAAACTGCCCACTAAGCTCCTCCTTTACATGTTGCTATGTGTTTTCTGCGAGTCTAGGATAGTTGATTTCCACCCAATGTTTTTCCTTAATTAATAAAGGAAAAGCCTCTATAATTTGGTCTTGGAAATCTTTCATAACACCATACTCACCTGTGAGTATTGGTGAAGTAATGCAATTTGAAAATTTCAGAAAATCTGAAATGTATGACTACATGTATATGGCCACAGGGTCATGGATAATGTGACAGAATCTTGGCTTCTTTAGAAGACCAGACCGCTCCTCTGTAAAATTCTATCTTCTTGCAAATAAATGCCCTTCTTGTTCTTTTGAAACCAACTCTTGATCATCAACAGATGTTGTCTCTTCTTCATAAGAATGGTCAAAAGATAAAGGTGCAATGGGATTTAGAACATCATAACAATGATCAGCCAAGAACATACAACTATCTATGCAATCAGCCACTGCTATGTGCTAAAAATGATCTGGAAACTGATCATAAGATTGATATGCATTCCTTCCCATAGAAAAATCTGCAAATGTTGTTGTTGTTCCAGATCTGATTCATATTCAGTATATTCTTGCTCAGAATCTGAAATAGATTGACAATCTTCTTGCTCATGTACATGCAAATTTTCGAGATATGCCTGCCTATGAACCCACTTGCTAGCCCTGATGTTCTCTTCGACCTCTACAACATCTTCAAACATATGTCTTAACGATGAATATTTTCTTTCTCTCAGGAGAAGGGAAAGCTCTAGATGATGAGCCATGACATAGTACACCATGGCAGCAGTCTCTGTGGGTCTGATCTCCACATGTATACTATGATAAACGTTGTAAAACCTCACGTTGAAGACAACCAAGGGTTACTCTTCCCCTCTCCTCAAGGCATTAAATTCAAACCAGTATTGATCAAGGGATTTTTTCTCACCCCAAGACTTTAAAAAAACATTGCATAGCTCGGTCCAGGAACCAATAGAACCGGCCTCCAAACATCTAAACCCCACAACAACATCTCCAGACAGGGAATATGAGAACAACCTCATGGTAACATCATCATGAACAATCTCAAACTAATCAATAAAGTTCTCAAAGGCCCCCAAGTGCCTCTCAGCTATAACGTGATCCTCCCCAGAAAACCAAGAAAGATACTCAGAGGAATAGGGAGGATAGGGATGCAGGTGATGAGGGAACCTTATAGGCTTAAACATCCTGTCTCTAATCTTAGCTTGAAAACTTGTGGGATGAATATGGGATTCAACAAGAGGATGCAGAGGTTCAACAGAAACAACTGGAGGTAATTATATCTGAGAAGGTTGTGAATCATTTTCAACCTCCTCAAGGCTACAAGGGTGATCAATTTCGAAAGGAGATGCAATACAGATCTCACTTTTATGAATAGGTTGAGGTGAAGACACAGGATCGACATCTACAACACAAGAAAAGGGAATGTCTTCTTCTTCCAAGGATGGATGAATGAAGGAAGGTGATGCAGGAGCATTGTCAGCGAGCACACGTGGAAGGACAACTCAACGCTTGGGGATCATTTCAGAATCTGAAACGTCGGGAGTTCCTACGAATCTTTTCGAGCCGATTGGAAAAACGGAAGAAGATCAAGCACTTGGAAGTTGATGATCACGAGTGATCTGGGAGTTTCACTCCTAGTATTGAATGTAACGGAACTTAGGTAGCAGTTAGGTTTTCATTTTGAGTAGATGAGTAGTTGGGGGGGACCCTAAGGACCCTCTGAGATAAATAGAGGTTTTGTACGCCCAAATGAGGCTGTTGCGAGTTAGTAGGAAAATTTTGAGTTTTTAGTTGTTGCTTGCTCATCGCTATAGCCATTTACTTTTGAATGAATATAACAGATAAAAATTGATCCAAATGCATAGTGTTATTATTGTTTGCAATTCCATGTTATTGTTATTTTCATGAATGAATGAGTTTTTGTTTCGAGTATCTAAAACTATAAGATGTTAGTATAAGTTTCAATTGTTATCTTCTGTAAGTTAAGCAAGGAGTGCATATTGAACGCAAGGAGTGCGTTTAAGAGAGTCTTTTTCGACTCGAAGCTCAGAAGAGGTAGCGTGGAAAATTTGTATGTAGAGTGTGCATACTAAGCGTAAGGAGTGCGCGTAGAGGAGAACTTGTTTCAAGTTTGAACGTTCAGGAGATCGAGCGCAGACTGTGCCAGGAGGGCACCAGAAATTCTTTTGAAAGACGCAGAAGGGTCGAGTGATCCAGGTGGATCCAAAAATGCTCGAAAATACTCAAATGCATAAAAGGAGGATCTATGAATGACCCAAAAGTCTCAGATGGGTCCCTAGGCTCAGAAAATGCTCAAAAATCATAGTTCTCAGAATTGGATGAAACCAATACCATTGTGTCCGACTCGTTCTCTCGATTTCGACCATATATTTACTTTTTCAAATGGAGTTTGTATGAAGAAGGTATGACACTATGAAGCTTTTCGAAAACAACGAAAAAAAATCAAACAGTCAACATGCCCTACTGATGACGTCAGAAGTATAGACGTTGACGTCAGCATGACACATGTCACCTTCTAGAAGCTCAGCAGTTTGGAGGATTCAACAAAATCTGGCGGTTATCGTCAAATCTAGAGTAGGTTCGCTAAGTTTGGCGAAATGGTTAGCGGTCCTGCTTATTTAACCAGGCACGCAAAACGAGGTAGAGGAGAGTTGGCAGAGGCTACATTAGAATCCGTGCCAGGAGGTGTCCCAGGTGACCTGCTCAGAAATAGATCGACTTTATACTCAAAAGTTGCATAATTTCGAGAGGATTTAGAATATGCTCTCTGTTTCTTCATCAGAGTAGCTGAACAAAAAAGTGCCTCCAGAGGAGGAGTTCGCACGTTTTTCAAGACTGTACGGCTCTGACAGGTAGAGACTGCATTGGAATCCATGCCAAGAGGTGTCCCAGGCGACCTGCTCAGAAATAGATCGACTTTAAACTCAAAAGTTGCAGAATTTCGAGAGGATTTTGAATATGCTATATGTTTCATCATCAGAGTAGTCGAACAGAAAAGTGCCTGCAGATCCCATTTGAGCGAGCTAAGCATACTCGAGTTTACAGTCAAAAGTTGCAGAATGACGTTTTCTAGCCACCTATGATGTCTGTTTCTGCCCAGAATCGCAGATCTGAAAGTCGGTTTTTGGGAGCTCTTATGTAAGCCTTTGTTTGTAATTTTTAATCATTTGAGATTAATTAAAGAGCGGTCTCACTATTGAAGTGGACCCGGAGACGTAGCCAGGAAGTCTGGTGAACTTCGTTACCAATTCTTATTGATAGATGGTTTGCTTACATGTTTATGTGCTCATGTGCTTGATGGATGTTCTTTAATTTTGCATTACAAAGATGGTTAACAGTTAAAAATTCACATGCAAATAATGGTTAAAAAATCTTGAATTTTAGATCAAGTTGGTATCAGAGCGAGGTTAACCATTGCTTTGTGAGTTGATGTTAACAAGATCCAGGCTTCAACGTGGTGAAGGAGAACTTGAAGAGTTTGATCCAGAGATTGGATTAAGATTGGATTAAGAAGAGGAAGGATGTCTTCACCAAAAGGAGAAGAAGCAGCTTGTTCTATCCCTTCGGAAGGAGAATTTCTGAAATCTTTCATGAGAATGCAAATGATGGTAGAGGAGCTCTATCAAAAATCTAAAGAAAGGTGAACAAGGTGGACCATCTCATACAGAAGGTAAAAAAGAAGGAGATGGTGAGGAACCTCCTAAATCTCCACCAACTTCTCCATCTTTTCTCGATGGTTCTATTCCTTCTCCATTTGAAAAGCAAGAAACAAAAGTTGATCTTAATATGTCTCATTTAAACCTTGATATTAAGTTTGAATTACCTATGTATAATGGAGAGTTTAATGCTGAAAAACTGGACAATTGGATCCGTCAAATTGAAGTTTATTGTCGGATTCAAAAGTTTACTGAAGATACTATTAAAATTCAGTCGGTTTCTCTCTGACTTGGAGGGACTGCTTTCATTTGGTGGGAGAGAAGATCTCAAGAGGATCTTGCCACAAAAGGCAAAATCGTTTCCTCTTGGTATGAGTTCATTTCAGCACTTAAAAAACAATTTTATCCATTAGGGTATATGCAGCAAGCTATGATGGATTGATAGAATTTGAGACAAAATAAGGGATAAAGTGTGCAAAAATACACACAAGAATTTCGAAAAAGAGCATTGGTACTTGGTATACCTCTCTACATTCAGGAAACTCTTCTTAAATATATAGGAGGATTGCATACTTATTTACGTCATATGATATTGATGTTTAATTCGACTAACCTTGACGAGGTGTGTGTTCAAGCAACTCACATTAAGTCAAAAGGGAAGAGTGTTCATGATGTTTTTTCAACTAAATCTGTCCAGACAAAAGAAGGAAAGGAAAAGTAGAAAGTTAAACATGCAGCTACAAGGAAGAAGGGTAATGAGAGACCTACATGCTCGCATTGTCAAAAACAAGGGCATGAAGAGGCAAAGTGTTGGAAGCTACATCCTGAAATAAAACCATAGTGGTTTAAGGATCAGAAGGGGAAACAAACAGCCACGGTTATCGTTGAGGACCTTGGATCAGATTCCGAAGACGAAACAAAGATAACAATCATAGGTGTGAAAGGTAAATCTATTGTTGATAATGATGCTAACATTGGTTCTTCATGTGCTTCTACTTCTAAAAATGATGACAATTCTAAGGATAGAAAGAGGAATGCATTGTTCCATATAAGAGTGATTACAAAACAAACAAAGGTTGACACACTCATAGATAGTGGATCTCAAGTTAATCTTATTTCAGAAGAAGTACTTAAGCAATTGGGATTAACAATGAAACCACACAAGAAACCTTATCCATT
Organism: Picea glauca; assembly: GCA_000966675.3. Classification (NCBI taxonomy): domain Eukaryota; kingdom Viridiplantae; phylum Streptophyta; class Pinopsida; order Pinales; family Pinaceae; genus Picea; species Picea glauca. The sequence continues at coordinate 67,564 of JZKD02S0024702.1, read as the reverse complement.
AGGTTCGGTATGCAAAGATAAAATATTACAACACAACAATGTGATCTAAAGTTTACAATTGCATCTAAGTTTGTAGATGAGGTTTAATTTGATGTGGTCCCACTAGATATCTGTGGAATTGTGTTGGGTAGTTCGTACTTATATGATCAAAAAGCGATCTTCTATCGAGAACATAATCAGTTTCACTTGTTTAAAGAAGGAATTAAGTACATAGTGCATTCACATTCATTCAAAAACGACAAATCATTAAGCACTACACAACAATTAAAAAGGGTTGTTAATGCAAGTTAGAATTTGACACTTATGTCTATACAATGTAAGGTTAAAAGAATCCTAAGAATGAAAAGGAAGTGTCATTTCACTACAATGCACCTGTTTTGGTTAATAGTGTTTCTATGGTTAAAAGTCAGCATGGTTCGGGTACAATCTCTTTCACATGTTCAATGTTTATATTCATCTTATTACTCATCAGCAGTATGTGGTTGGGTCCGACAATGTTGAATGAAAATGTGATTAAGAATGTGATTAATGTACTTAACAATGTCAATGCAGTGTTGATTGTTGTATTGTTGAGTCAGATGTACAGTTTCCATGAGGAATGGATAGGTGATACAGGATAAGTGAGATAAACATGTCCTCACTTATTTTCTGAATGATTTCATGCTTTTTGTGGTCCAAAATCTTCTCAGTGGGGAGGTGTGATCTAGGTGGATCCAAAATTGCTCGAAAATACTCAAATGCAAAAAAGGAGGATCTAAGAATGACCCGGAAGTCTCAGAAAGGTCCCTAGGCTTAGACAATGCTAAAAAATCAAAGTTCTTAAAATTGGATGAAACCAACGCCATTGCGTCTGGATCGTTCTCCTGATTCTGGCCATATATTTACTTTCTCAAACAGAGCTCATATGAAGAAGTTATGGCACTCTGAAATTTTTCGAAAACATAAAAAAAAAAGTCAAATAGTCAATAGGCCGTACTGATGACATCAGCAGTACGGATGCTGACGTCAGCATGACACGTGTCACCTTCTAGAAGTCGAGCAGTTTGGAGGATTCAGCCAAATCTGTCGGATTTCCACCAAATATGGAGGAGGTTCGCTAAGTTTGGCGAATTGGTTAGCGGTCCTTCTTATTTAACCAGGCACACAAAACGAGGCAGAGGAGAGTTGGGAAACGCTGCATTGGAATCTGTGACAGGAGGTGTCCTAAGCGATCTTCTCAGAAATAGATCGACTTTATACTCAAAAGTTGCAGAATTTCGAGAGGATTTTGAATATGCTCTTTGTTTCTTCATCAGAGTAGATGAATAGAAAAGTGCCTCCAGAGGAGGAGTTTGCACGCTTTTCGAGACTATACGGCTCTGACAAGCAGAGACTGCATTGAAATCCATGCCAAGAAGTGTCTCAGGCAACCTGCTCAGAAATAGATCGACTTTATACTCAAAAGTTGCATAATTTCGAGAGGATTCTGAATATGCTCTCTGTTTCGTCATCAGAGTAGCTGAGAAGAAAAGTGTCTCGAGAGCCCATTTGAGCGAGTCAAGCATACTTGAGTTTACAGTCAAAAGTTGTAGAATGACGTTTTCCAGCCACCTATGATGTTTGTTTCTGCCTAGAATCGCAGATTTGAAAGTTGGTTTTGGGGAGCTCTTATGTAAGCGTTTCTTTGTAATTTTTAAGCATTTGAGATTAATTAAAGAGCGGTCTCACTGTTGCAGTGGACCCGGATACGTAGCCAAGAAGTCTGGTGAACTTTGTTACCAATTCTTGTTCATAGATGGTTTACTTACATGTTTATGTGTTCATGTGTTTGATGGATGTTTTTTAATTTTGCATTACAAAGATGGTTAACAGTTAAAAATTCACATGCAAATAATGGTTAAAAGATCTTGAATTTTAGATCAAGTTAAATTTCAGATCACTGAGTCCCTTAGAAACTGAGTGAGTTGAAAACTCACGGAGAGCCAATGCAAGTTTGCATGCAGAGCGCAAGTGTGCGCCAGGGTGAAGTCAAAGTTCACTGACGAAATCTCAGAAGGGATAGTGCTTTTCAGAAGTGTAGACGAGGTCCAAGAGACAGACTCGTAGGAGGAACAAAAGGCGAGGCCTTTGGATACCTAGAAATTCTTCTAAGTCAGAGAAAGTCGGAAGCTCGGGAGGGAGACCAACAATGGTTGTTGGATCACCGATTCAAAGGACCAACAACCATCTGATCAAATCAAGGTGTGTGAGTCTTAGCGTTTCACACACGTAAGAGAGGGGACTTGCCAAAGTTCTGAAGTCCCGAAGTAATTTGGGACCGTTCGATCGTCCGAAGTAAATCTCAACCGTCCGATCGTCCGAAAGAAATATCAAGCATCGGATCGTCCGAAGTAGAACTGAACCATCAGATCTGAAGAACAGGTGGCGCGAATCTGTGGATCCTGGATAAAGACCTGAAGTAAACGTCAATCGTCCTATCCACAGGGCAGGTGGCATAAATCTGTGGGCTCCCGGTAAAGACCCGAAGTAAATATCAAACGCCCGATTCATGAGAATTAGTTCTAAATCGTTGGTTTGAAAGAGGAAGATCTCAATCGTCAATCTAGAAGCATAGTCAAGATCGTAATATCGATGGTCATGCTCGATTGCAAGGCCAGAAAGTGCCTGGACGTTAAAATTTTGGGGGCGGGCCGCAATTGAAATCATGGTATCGGTGAAGAGGTACATGGAAATTGGAGGTAAATTGCAGGGAGAAAAGAAGTTGATCCCAAACCACTCTTGGGCGTGCCCACAATCATGCATTTACGCAAGGACCTAGCCCGAGGTCAAATGCGACAGGGAGCTAATGAGAAGAGAGCTCGTGCCTGAAACCTAAGAGTTCAGTAGTGCGAAGAAGGAGGTCATGGGTGCCATAGAATCTGCAATAGAGGACTGAAAGGACCTGTGGTAATTCGTAAGTGAGACCATAAGGGTCTCAGAGAGCCAATTTAGCTCAGAGTTGAAGATCCTTGACCGGGAGGTCGCGTAACCCTTAGGAGAGAAAGGGGGGTTGCATCAAGTGTTATAAGAGCTGAATTTTGCTTGCAGACAATAGGCAAAGGAGAGAAAACAAAAGAAATTGAAGTTGTACTTTGTGTGTGACAGACAGTCAACACAATGCCACCGAGGAGACAAGTGGAGCCGCCTTTAGCCAATCATGTTGTAGAAAGGGAAATGTGAGAGCTTCATGCAACATTAGAGGTGATGGAGGCAACGCAGAGAAGATAACCTGATATTGGAGACATCAGCGATGTAGAGAGTGAAGAAGTAGAAGTCAAAGAAGTTGCAGGAGAGAATGTTGTCGAAGAACACTTGCTGAGAGCAGTGGTTAGATTGGGATTCAGAGACAAGATAGAGGTCCCAATGTATGAAGGCAATTTGGATGTTGAAGAGCTACTAGATTGGATAAGATCCATGGACAAATATTTCGACTATGAAGATGTTGATGAGGAGAAGAGGGTGAGACATTTTTTCACCAGACTAAAAGGGAATGCAACATTGTGGTGGGATGAGCTGCAGGTTGAGAGGAGAAGCAAAGGAAAATAGAAGATAAATAATTGGGACAGAATGGTAACCAAACTGAAGGCTAAATTCATGCCCAGAGATTATCAGATCAATTTGTTCAAGAATTTGCAGAACCTGAGGCGGAAGGGTATGACAGTTACGGAGTACACATAGGATTTCTACAAGCTAAACATCAGAACTGGACAAAGACAGAAAGATGAAGAAAAATTTTCCAGGTATATAAATGCCCTGAGGTATGAAATCCAGGATGACATTAGCATGATGTCAGTAAGGACAGTGGAGGATGCTTATCAGTTTTCACTGAAGGCAGAGGAGAAGTTGACTAGAAAACAAAGCCAGTGAGGCATAGATAAAATCCCAGTCCCGAACAAAGGCAAGGGAGTTTCCCATGACAAGGCACATAAATCCAAAGATGAGACTGAGAAACCACATAGTCACTCGAAAAGAGGAGGAAGTTCCTGAGGAAGACAAGATGGTGGAAGAAGTTCTTCTAGAGGAAGAGAAAGAAGCAGAGGAGAAGTAAGGTGTTATGCCTGTGGAAATACAGGGCACATGTATTGGGAATGTCCCAAGAAAAATAAAGAAGGAGGAGGTGAAGCTCACATTTCAGAATCACAGAGAAGGAATGTTGAAGCAGAAGGAGAAGAGGATGGAACATCCCTAATGTTGAGAAAGGTTCTCTTAAAACCAGAGGCGGAAGTTGAAAATCCAATGTAGAGGAACGGGCTCTTCAGGACAGCTTGCAAGACTAAAGACAAAGTATGCAAGGTGATAATTGACAGTGGAAGCACTGTAACTTAATATCCACAGAGATGGTGGATAAATTGGAGCTGGAGAAAACTGCACATCTGAATCCATACAAAGTCTCATGGTTGCAGAAAGGACACCAAGTAATGGTTACTAAACAATGCTTGGTTGAATTTAAGATAGGAGGATATAGAGATGAAGTTCTATGTGATGTAATTCCCATGGATGTATGCCATATTTTGTTGGGAAGACCATGGCAATTTGATAGGAATGTCATTCATGATGGGAGGACGAATACATACACCTTGGAGAAGAATGGTAGGACACACATGTTGTTGTCGATAAAGGAGAAGAAAGTAAAAGAGGAAGCCATCACAATCATACTTTTCATGAGTGGCAAGGAGCTCCTGAAAGAAGTTAAGAAAGAACATGAGATGTAGTTTGTTGTGGTGAGGAAACCCAGAGTTATCCTTACAAGTACTTCGATGGATGATTTGCCTGAAGAAGTTCAGGAATTGTTGGATAATTTTGTTGACATAGTGGTGGATGAGATAACTAACTCATTTCCACCCATAAGAAGTATCAACCATCATATTGTTTTGATACCAAGAGAAAGTCTGCCAAACAAAGCAGCATACAGACTGACACCTCGAGAGAATGAGGAGGTAAAGAACTAAGTCCAGGAATTGTTAGACAAGGGTTTGGTCAGAGAGAGCTTGAGTCCATGCGTAGTACCAGCTATGTTGAGTCCAAAGAAGGATGGAGGATGGAGAATGTGTACAAACTCAAGAGCCATTAACAAGATCACCATCATGTATAGATTTCCTTTTCCAAGAATGGATGACTTAATGGATTTTTTAAGTGGAGAAAATTTATTTTTCTAAGATAGATTTGAAAAATAGATATCACTAGATAAGGATGAGAGAAGGTGATGAGTGGAAAAAATCATTTAAGACAAATGAAGGTTTGTATGAGTGGCTTGTTATGCATTTGGATTAACAAATGCTCTAAGTACTTTTATGAGGTTGATGAATAAAATACTGAAAGATTTCATTGGCAAGTTTGTGGTTGTGTATCCATATGATATATTGATCTTTAGGAGGACTAAAAAGGATCATTTGAGACACTTGACACTAGTGATGAGGAGAATACAGTAGGAGAAGTTGTTGATAAATTTGAATATGTCCTCTTTTATGAAGACATAACTCATTTACTTGGGTTTTGTGATCTCTTCAAATGAACTAAAGATGGATCCAGAGAATGTGAAAGCAATCAAAGAATGGACATCACCAAGGATTATGTTTGAGGTAAGAAGCTTCCATGGATTAGCAAGTTTATATAGGAAGTCCATCAGACATTTCAGTGGAATTTGTGCACCAATGATGGATACAGTGAAGAAGAAGCACAAGTATTTTAAATGGACAGAGGAGGCCAAGAGGAGCTTCAATATACTAAAGGAGAAAATAACAGAACGACCAATTCTGATCTTACCAAATTTTGGAAAGACATTTCGAGTGAGATGTGATGCAAGTGAAGTTGCAATTGGAGCAATTTTGAGCCAATATAATAGATTGGTTTCCCATTTCAATGAGAAGTTGAATGAGACCAAGAGAAAACACTCCACATATGATAAAGAGTTTTATGCCATAATTCAAGCCTTGAATAAATAGAGGCATTACCTTGTTCCATAGGAATTTGTCTTGTATAGCAACAACCAAGCTTTACAATTCATAACCAGACGGGAAAAATTGAATTAGAGGCATACAAAGTGGATTGAATTTATGTAGAATTTCACTTTTTTCATAAAACATATTGTTAGGAATGCTAACAAAGTTGTTGATGCATTGATCAGGAGATGTTTGATTTTGTAGGAGTTTCAGGTGAAGACCTTGGGGTTTGAACACCTTAAGGATATGTATCGTGATGATCCAGACTTCAAGGAAGCATAAAAAGCACGTGTGAATCATGTGCTGAGAGACATGAGCCAGTGGACAGAGTATATGATTCAAGAGGAATTGTTGTTCAAGGGAAATCAGTTGTGCATACCAAAATGCTCAATGAGGGATAACCTTTTGAAGGAAAATCATAGTGGGGGATTGGCTGTACATTTCGGCCATGATAAGACATTTGCATAGTTGAACAGTTCATACCATTGGCTAGGTATGAGAAAAGAAGTGATAAATTTTGTGAATAGATGCAGAATCTGCCAACATGCAAAAGGAAAAAGACAGAACATTGGATTGTATCAACCATTGCCAATATCGGAGAGGCCTTGGGATGCAATAAGCACGGATTTTGTGTTGGGACTGCCAAGAATGCAAAGAGAATGTGATTCCATATTCGTGGTGGTGGATAGGTTTTCAAAGATGGCACAATTTATCCCATGCCATAAGACCAGTGACGCAACACATGTTGCAAATCTGTTTTTCAAGGAAGTTGTGAAACTTCACAGACTACCTAGAAGCATTGTCTCGAACAAAGATGCTAAATTTGTTGGTCATTTTTGGAGAACATTGTGGAAGAAATTGGGGACAGATTTGTCCTTCAACTCAGCTTATCACCCTCATACAGATGGGTAGACTGAGTTGGTAAACAGAAATTTGGGAAACTTATTGAGGAGTCTCGTCACTGAGCATCATAATCAGTGGGATCAGATTCTACCACAAGCAGAATTTGCATACAGTGAATCACCCAATAGGAGCACTGGAAAGATCCCATTCCAAATATTGTATGGAATGCAACCCATGGGAGTATCTGAGTTGAGAGACTTGGAACATACTGAGATCAAAAGTGCCAAAGCAGAAGATTTTGCTGTAGAAATGCAAAAGCTCCATAACCATATCAAAGAATAGTTGCAAAGCTCTAACCAAGAGTACAAGCGCCAAGTTGATCAACATTGCAGAGAACTTCAATTTGGAGTAGGAGATCAAGTTCTAGAACATCTCAGGAAAGAAAGGTTCCCTAGGGGAACATATAATAAGTTGAAGATGAAGAATATAGGGCCATGTAAGATATTAAGGAAGTTTGGTGCAAACGCCTATGAGATTGAGCTTCTAGATGATGTGGGCATATCACCCATATTCAACGTTTCAAACCTGTACCCTTACAGGGAATATGACTCAGAGGGATCAGAAATTCAAGAGAATATTCAGTGGGAGAAACAAATGCCTATAGCAAAAAAACCACAGATGGAGAAGATCATTGATCAGAGGATTAGCAAGAAGACCAAGAGGAAGACCCATATTGAATATCTGGTCAAGTGGAAGGGACACCCAATAGAAGATGCCAGTTGGGAAAATGAAGTTGATATCCAGAAGCATGGAAATTCGGTGTTGGAGCTCATGGACAAGAGTCCATAATTTTTTGTCCAAGAGAGTATGATGCAGGAGCATCATCAGTGAGCACACATGGCAGGACAAATCAGCGCCTGGGGATCATTTCGGAATATGAAACGCTAGGAGTTACTACAAATATTTTGGAGCTGATTGGAAAAATGGAAGAAGATAAAGCACTTGGAAGCTGATGATCACGAGTGATCTGGGAGTTTCACTCCCAGCCTTAAATGTAATGGAACTTTGGTAACAATTAGGTTTTTGTTTCGAGTAGACGAGTAGTCGGGGGAGGGGGGGGAACCCTAATGACCCTCTGAGATAAATAGAGGTTTTGTACACCCAAATGAGGTTGTTGCAAGTTAGTAGGAAAATTATGAGTTTTTAGTTGTTGTTTGATCATAGTTGTATCCATTTACTTTTGAATGAATATAATAGAGGAAAATTGATCCAAATGCATAGTGTTGTTATTGTTTGCAATTCCCTGTTATTGTTATTTTTATGAATGAATGAGTTTTTGTTTCGAGTATCTGAAACTGTAAGATTTTAGTATAAGTTCCAAATTTTCTCTTCTGTAAGCTATGCAAGGAGTGCATATTGAACGCAAGGAGTTCATGTAAGAGATTCTTTTTAGACTCGAAGCTCAGAAGAGATAGCATGGAACTTTTGTATGCAGAGTGTGCATACTAAGCGCAATGAGTGCATGTAGAGGCGAATTTGTTTCAAGTTTGAAATCTCAGGAGATCGAGCGTAGACTGTGCCAGGAGGGCACCAGAAAGTCTTTTGAAAGACACAAAAAGGTTGAGTCCCTTAGAAATTGAGTAAGTTGAAAACTTTGGGAGAACTAGTGCAAGTTTTCACGCAGAGCACAAGTGTGCGCCAGGGTGAAGTCAAAGTCCATTGACAAAAGATCAAAAGGGATAGCACTTTCTAGAAGTGCAGACGAGGTCTAAGAGACGGACACATAGGAGGAACAAAAGGTGAGGCCTTTGGATACTTAGAAATTCTTCAAATTCAGAGGAAGTGGGAAGCTCAGGAGGGAGAGCGACAGTGTTCGTTGGATCATCAATTCAAAGGACCAACAACCGTCTGCTCAAATAAAGGTGCGTGAGCCTTAGCGTTTTGCACGCACAATAGAGGGGACTTGCCAAAGTTCCGAAGTCCCAAAGTAATTTGGGACATTTCGATCATTCGAAGTAAATCTCAATCGTCTGATCATTCGAAGGAAATCTCAAGCGTTGGATTGTCCAAAGTAGATTTGAACCATCAGATCTGAAGAACAGGTGGCACAAATCTATGGATCTTAGATAAATAACTGAATTAAACGTCAATCGTTTGATCCAGAGGGCAGGTGGCATAAATTTGTGGGCTCTGGGTAAAGACCCTAAGTAAATATCAACCACCCAATTCGGGAGAATTAGATCTGAATTGTTGGTCTGAAAGAGGCAGATCTCAACTGTCAGTCTAGAAGCACCGTCAAGATTATAAGATCGAAAGTCACGCTCAATTGCGGGGCCAGAAAGTTCCCGGGCGTTAAAATTATGAGGGCGGGCCGCAATCAAAACCAATGTATCAGTGAAGAGGTACGTTGCAACTAGAGATAAATTGTGGGGAGAAAAGTGGTAGATCCAAAACCACTCTTGGGCGCACCCCCAATCGTGTGTTTACGCAAGGACCTAGCCCGAGGTCACATGCGACAGGGACCTAATGTGAAGAGAGCTCGCGCCTGAAACCTGAGAGTTTAGTCACGCGAAGAAGGAGGTCGCGAGTGCCATAGAACCTGCAATAGAGGACTGAAAGGACCTGTGGTAATTTGTAAGTGAGACCATCAAGGTATGAGAGAGCCAATTCGAATCAGAGTTGAATATCCTTGACCGGGAGGTTGTGTAACCCTTAGGAGAGAAAGGGGGGGTTGCATCAGAAGGCTTATTGGCATCTGAATATACAAAGCAGAGGATAATCCTCTTTATATGCGAAGGGAAAGAGAGAAATTAGTTGATAAAGAAGAACAAGATTTCATGAAGAAAACTCATAGACTGATACCTGGTCTTTCCCTTCGGTATGGTCATTTTTTTGTCAACAGGATCCTCCCCAGTGGAGTCTTTTATGGTGGAGTCGTCAGGTGAAAGCTACAAGCTTCAATGGTTCTGATATTTGATGCACCTTCAGAATCAAAAGCTCTTTGTCGTTCTCCTAGGGAATATATCTTCACTTTCATCCCCGGTAGTGGTGACAGAAATGTTAGCACTAGAAGTCACCCTCCGATTGCAGAGAGAGTAAGCCCAGTACCCATTAATTTGTATGTCACAAATAATTTTAAAGAGGTCAAATGGGTGCAGACTCAAGATGATATCGCTTTAACTCAAAAAACTGGACTTGTATGCATAGGAAGGTGAGGTCTTGATCAACTTCAGTCAGTAAGTTAGATTAAATATCAATAGAAGGAAGACTTGGTGAGGAGAATGTAGAGGTCTTCTATGGACATCAGGTCTTCCAACAGCCTAAGGAGGAAAAACTCAAACACAAGATCCTCTTGGATTCAAAGTTTCAGACATTGAAGTATATTTAAGCAACACAGTCATAACAACACAATGATCAAATATACATCATGATGCAGCTACAACAACTCGATTGGATCATCCATGCTCGAGCTCTTCAGTGTGAGAGGGAAAAAGATAACAAAACAAACTGATTAAAATTGGTCACAATACTGCTAAAATCAAACCTTCATAACAACAACATACGACCCTCGACTGGATCCTCCAAGCCTGAGTGTTCTAACACAGCTTTTACAGAGGGATGGAAATAAGTTGACTTATATTAAACATGAAATCTCAAATCCTATTACATAACAGATAACCATAGCTTTCATCAAAGCTTTACAATGCGGGAGCCTAGCTCAACCATCGACCATAACAAAATATCAAAATTGAGCATATATACTCAGAACTGCTGCAACTACCAGGAGCGTGACCAGACCACTGCATTTAAATTTTTTAGTCTGTGCCTGCTCTGTCAGACTGTGCATGCCTTCTCATGTCATACGCGAGCTCGCCTCAGTTATGTGTTTTGAAGGAAAATCTATCCAGAAGGAAACTTCACATTTCCAATCTGCACTCACTACCATCCTCAACCTGTTTTCCATTTATGGGGTGAGACAAGGTCTCAACCACCGCCCCCATTTCCATTAACTACCTTCATCGATATCAGGATGAGGCCCGACACCCATGAATTTTCTAGTCAATGCCCAGGACTTCTTCGAGTCAATCCCGGTGCCTTGAGGCCATGGAGATCTTCTTTTGTGACCAATACGGGTGCTTTCGGCCTTTGGCACAACTCCTATCCATCGTTCCATTCTACATGTGACCTCGGGCCATAACTTGGTGCTCATATCCAAAGGCGCTTCGGGAACTTGGCACATTTCTCGTTTCAAAACTCCCGAAGTAAAACTCCCAGAGTGACAGATCTGATGATGCGTGGCAGTCTAGATTTGGATGGCTGAAATCTACTTCGGGACTTCGTGCCTTTGGGACTTTTACACACTTCCTACTTCAAAACTCCCGAAGATTATTTTCCCGAACACTTGGATCGGACGCCACGTGCTCCCTTCAAGATCAATGGCTCATCTCGCTTTGGGCTTCGTCTCTTTTCATGGCGCTATACTTCATGCAATTATGAAACTCTGAATACCCGAGGGTCACTAATTTGATCCTCACATGGGATCTCCACCATCGCAAAACTGATCCCGCTTGTTCATATTTTAAGCCCGAAATGAGCTGCTCTGCATGTTGCGCTCGAACGCTTCCTGTGAAGACCACGAAATTGGAAGACCTGTTGCCCTTGACAACTATATGTGATAACACTTATGACCCCTTTTCTTGAAATAGAACCAAACCAAAGATACTATCCCATACCTTTTTCAGTTTGTGATGATGCTTTCCATCTTATTTGTTTGGTCCCTCGAGAGTTAGAGTCGATATGGATGGTGGAACCATCTATTTGTTTCCCTCTTCCAAGCTTCTACTAGAATATTTTAGTGGCTTGTTGCACACTCCTTTTCTAGTTTCCCTTTCCTCCATGGGAATGGCTTATTTTCTAGTTTCTCTTTCCTTGACGAAGGTAGTTTGAGATGAACTTGTGATGGCTTATTGCCCACTGAATCCTAGGCCTTCATACTTGGGGCTCTATTGAGCTACAATGGGGATCAAAATCCCTTGACCTTCCTTGCCTAGTCCTTGGCCATCATAGCCCATTTTTCTCGTGATCTTAGAACCAATGCATTTACTGTGATTTTCAAAGTCACCAAAGGTCTCTTGAGGAAGTGTCTTGGAAGGTGAGTTTAGAATGATTGAGTCCTTCATGGTTCTAGCTTCCACAGTCACAACATAAAGAGATTGATTGTTCTTTTGATAGCTACTTGTATTTTCTTCGAGGCATATTCCTTCCATGCCAAATACTAGTATAGATGAGCGGTCACTTCTTTGAACCTCTCTTCTTGCCAATTATCTACTAAATGAATTTCTCCCCCAATTCCAAGAGCTGCAATATGCTCTTGTCTAATTCTTCTCTCATGGTGGTGAATGAGTCCTAGCACTTAGCAAGTTCTTTTTCTATCTCATCCTCTTTTTGTCTTCGATATCTGATTTGTTCTTGTATCTTCTCATTGAAGTCTCTCAACTCTTCCAACATCTCCCTCTTCAAGGATTTTTCCCATGGTAGTTTATTCAAGGTCTCAGATGACCCTACTTTGATACCATATGATCCATAAATGGTATTCCTATGGCCCATCCATCTCATCAACATAGATCTATATGGAAATAAATAATGCTCTATGTTGCTAATCACCAATGGGAATAAAAAGTAATGGCTCTATTTCATATTTGGTTCACTAATCGGCTACTTTCTTTGGTAGACATACATATGTTCAATGGAGGATATTTAAATATATTCTCAAGCTACAAGTTCTCTCCACACATCGAATGGAAGATATGTGGCAGTGTTGTAGTTATAATTTGGTGATAAAAATAAGTTAATAATGGGTGAATACAACAATGTTGTAGTGTATGGTAATGGAACTAACTGAAATGTTATGTACTCATACAAACCCACCACAAAATAATAAACACTCAATAAGAATTAATTTTCAGATTGCCGGATTGGTAATAGAATGTGGTTAAACAATGAACCAACAATACACTCAAGCAATTCCAACACTCAAGCAATCATTTAAACCAGTGAATTGATCCAGGTGGATCTCAGTGTCCATCCACCTTTTCCACTAAATCAACATTTCAAGCCTATGGTTTTGATAAACCATGATATTAATTTTTTTTATAGGGAATGGAATGTAATTCCATCCTCATTTGCTAATTACAAACATCATGTAATAATCTTATGTACATGCTTACAACATAGTGTTAATGCTATGGATCCCATTAGAACTCCGCAGTTAAACAAGATCAAGTTAAAGTAGTACCAGAATGGGTGATCGCTCGAGAAGTCCTAGTGTTTTACATGCCTATGGAATTTTATAAACTTAGACCAATTTATCCCACACGTATCATGGAAATTGTTCTCCTGTCACTCTCTCATACATAATTGAGGTGAAGGAGGCCCTTTAAGCATGCAATGGAGTGTGATGTAAATCTTGTTGAATATGAAGTGTAGCCAACATATCTTTCTTTTCAGAGATAAGCAACCCCATTCTGCCAGTTTGTGTTCTACAATGTTTTTGTATCTTATTCATTAATAGAAGTTGGGTTTCATTGTATCTATGTGTCCTCTACTATATTTTTGTTTTTTTCTCATTTCGTTCTCATCATAATCTAGATTAGTGGTATCAAAGCAATCTATTCCTTTTTGTTTCTCAGATAAGGTCCCCAACGAGGTCAGGGTATAGAGAGTTGGGTCTCAATTATTTTTCACTTAAGGAAAACCACACTCGCCAACCCAAGCAACCTCCCATGGCAGAAGAAAAGAGAGATGAAAAAGTTGTATATCCTTTCAAGACATTGCTCGAGGAATCCCTCGTGCAATAGAGGAACAAGATGATGGAAACATTTTCTCAGATCCTTCGAAGACTACTGATGGCGACAGTCAAGGCATCTTTGACAAGTAGCCATTTCACTCTAGAAAAATGGTTGAATCTGCTAGAAGGTTATTACTCTGTCAAAAAAAAATTCGATAGTGAAAAGATCAGCTTCACGTTCCTTAAATCCCTTCACCATGTCAGAGCTTGTTGGGAAGGTTACTAGGAGAGGTACATTGCAGATGAATATACACCATTCGGGAGAGAACCCACTTGGGCGTCCTTTGTAGATACCCTAAAGGAGGAGTTATACCATGTCGGAAACTATGAAAACAAGTACATGAGATGGATGACTTTGTGTCAAAAAAGAGACCATACGGTGCCAGAGTACACTAAAATATTTCATACCTTGCGCTCAAAGATGGGTATCAAAGACTCCAAGTGGCACCTGGTCTTGAAGTATTGCAGTGGTATGCACAAGTAAATACAAACAAATATGGATTTCTTGGACACATATCCTCACTGGGAGATACTTATCGATATGAAGTCAAAATCGAGCATAAATTCAAGCAACGGAGTAAGCGAGAGTTCAGGTTTGAAAATATGCCACAATACAAGGATGGCAAAGGCAACCCTAACTCACAAAACAAAGGACGTATCAACAAGCGAGGCCAACCTCAAGAGATCCAGTACAAGACGTAGAAAAATAAGCGTAACGAGAAGTTTAAGAAAGACACCGGAAAGTGGTGTGAGTTCCACAAAATCCCATGGCACAAAACCAATGAATGTCACACGAAATGGTCATTGGTGGCCAAGCTCAAAGAAAAGGAATCAAAACCTAAATCAGACTTTGATCCAGAGAACAATAAAGGAAAACAAATCATCGATGTAGAACCCGCTACTACCATCATGGCCAAAACAATACAACCAAAAGAACCATAGGAGCTTAAGGAGGGGGAGTCCCTCTTCCACTCATAGATGTGGGTAAAGGGGACCCCAATACATTTCATTGTTGGAAATAGGAGTAAAAAAAAATTGATCTCAGTTGAGGTTTTCAAGAGATTGAAGCTACCAACGATGCCACACCCCCAACCATACACCATCGAATGGTTGAGCCAAGGACGAGACATCTGTGTTAGCCAACAATGTCACTTTTCATATGGCATCAATCCCTTCAAGGATGAAGTAGCGTGTGATGTTGCCCCACTTGAAGTTTGTGATGTTGTTTTAGGACAACCATATATGTGGAAATGTCATGTTATCTATGAGTCGTGGCCCTGCAATGTCATTGTTACTCTGGGATGTCAGCTCTACAAGGTACCAGAGGTAGCTCTAACTACTGTCACTTCATTGATCTCGAAAAAACAATGTCGCAGAGTAATCTCTCATATCACAAAGTTTTCCCTCTTCATGATCTAGTCAGATGGTGAACATAAGGTCCTTGCAACCACTACAACCTTGGCCCAAGATTCTACTATCCAAAAGAAGCAAGTCAACAAGATTGTAGAGGAGCACAAAGAGAATGAGAATCTCCCATATGTTCAACATAGCTCTATATGCCACGACCCTCTTCAGGTGTGCTTGAGGTTCCAACCATTAGGCCCCATTGATATATCTCTTCTTGTTGCATCTTTACCGACAAAGTCCTCCCAGACTCATACCAAGGCATATCATGTAGCCAGATTTGTTGAACAGATCCAACACCTCCGATAGGTTCATGACATCCTTCCACAGTAAAATTACATGACATCCTTCCACAGGAAAATTACATGTAGGATATCTACTTCAACAAGGCAATCGACTCACCAAGGTTCAAATTCAACAGAAGTTTCCCCATCTCCTAAGGGAACTTGACACTATGGGGACCATTGCTTCCCAAGTGGGGAGAAATGATCCAAGTGGATCTCAATGGCCATCCACATTTTCCATTGAATCAACATTTTGAGCCTATGGTTTTGATAAACCATGATATTCACCCTTTCAATGGGGAATGGAATGTAATGCCATCTTCATTTTTTAATTACAAACATCATGTAATGATCTTATGTACATGCCTACAACATAGCATTAATGCACTAGATCCCATTAGAACTCCGCAATTAAGCGCACTCATGCTAGATTAGTACTGAGATGGGTGATCGCCTAGGAATTCTTAGTGTTTTACATGCCTATGGCATTTTATAAACTTAGACCATTTTATCCCACATGCATCATGGGAATTGTTCTTCTCTCACTCTCTCATATATAATTGAGGTGAAGGAGGCCCTTTAAGCATGAAATGGAGTGTGATGTAAAGCTTGTTGTGAATGAAGCATAGCCAACGTCTCTTTCTTTTCAGAGATAAGCTACCCCATTTTGTCAGTTTGTGTTCTACAATGTTTTTCTGTCTTATTCATTAATAGAATTTGGGTTTCATTGTATTTCTGTGTCCTCTACTATATTTTTGTTTTTGTCTTGTTTCGTTCTTAGCATAATCTGGATCATGAATAGATCTATGATTACAATGCAACTTTGTTATAGTTCTTTTGGTTTACATAGAATGCAAGAAAAAAATAAAACCAAAACTACATCAAGAACCTAATATGAAAGCTTGAAATACATTCAACATTCCTACAACTGAGTTGTACATTATTCTACTCAAAATCTTTGTTCAAACCTTGTTATAGTTATTTTCCACTTTTTCCTTTCGATGTTACTTATGGGAAATAGGTAGGGAAGGAGTGAGCCTCAAGAAATGTTTTGAAGATTGAGAGGTTCATAGAACGAATAAGGAAGATTCATTTTCAAGTACATGATAGACTTAAGGAAAGTCATGATCAACATAGACGAGAACAAAAATTTCAGGGAGGGGACAAAGTTTGGTTGCCCCTATGTTGATGTTTGGGTAGCATCGAGAAGACATTCTCCTAGATTAATAAGTAGTTATATAATATATATAAGTAATAAATAGTTATTTATTATCCAAGGGACACATCCTTTCATGGATGGTCACCATATGTTCTCTATATATGGAACACTCATCATTGTAATAATATATCTATATCTCATATCATCTCATATGAAAAATCAACAATGTATCAGAGCGGGATTGGGCTTGACTTCTTCATGGGAGGGCCGAGAAATAGCTTGTGTTTTGTTTGAAGATTTCTAACATCGTGAGGATCATATATGATTACTACAGTACGTACTAATTCTTTTCCAAAACTTGTTTTGGGCTCCGACTTCCAGTTTTAGATTAGATTCAACTGCTAAAGGGTATCAAGAAATACTACCATTGGCTGTCACATTGAACATCACTACATGAACCATTTACCTTCGTTGGAGATCATATATTTTTTTTTAAACCCCATTGATGCATAACAAAGAGAAGGAAGTGTGCGATTCTAGGAAAAACGAATCCATGGCCAAGAGATTCAGGTGGAAAAATAGATTGACAAAGTTTTACTGCGTCTGGAGCCTTCACATACAGGATATGAAAAACATGGTTATGCATAATGTCATTCCACAACAATTGACGCACTTACTATGAGGGAAATGTGTATATAACTATGATGTCCAGGAGTCATTCGCACGCGTATAGTTATATCAGAAGAGACCAACGTAAAGCGTAACCAAACTGGAGATCGAGATTTGAAAGTATCCAGCTCGTGATGGAAGTCTCACAAATCCACGCGTTTAAGAGATCACAAGGAGTATTGGGAAGACATATTTACTTCAAAGCATTTAAAACGCTGGACTATTGAGACAATGGTGAACGATATAGGAACTCCGTGGATATCACAGGCCTGTTGTGGTTCTGTTTAGGTGGCATAATGACATAGATATTTCAACAAGTCAGACACAACTGACTGATGAAAACAAATAGAAGAGAGCGTGTGATTGGTTTAAAGAAGAGGCGTGTGATATGCCAAAAGGAACTTCGCTGTCATTTGGCGTGATTAATGAGATATTAATAATTTGTTTGATTATTGCATCTCTAAGAAGAGTTGTTTTGTGGCAGTCGTAGTCTTTTTATTACTACATCCATGCAAGTTGTGATTTTGTTTTGGATTCTGTGTTGAAGTGACCGCTTCCTGGAATGGAGGATTGTTTTGTTCATCCACCTCAACCAGAGTCAATGCCCTCATCTCTATTTTTGGAGAATGTACATGGGTGGATCGATACATAGTACATTTGTAGCAGTCCCCGTACATGAATCGAGCCATGAAATGTTGAGGGAGAAGGCATGGAAGCAGTTTCAGTGTATGTAGAGGCACTCCCAGAGAGGGAGGTTGTACTACATTCAGAGGGATCATAGATCAAGTTACCTCCAAAGAAGGAGGAAGAGCTACCTTCACTGTCAGATGGAGCAGAGACAGAAGAGGAGTCACCTTCAGCTCCAGAGGGAGAAGTTATTGAGCCACTCTCAGTTCCAGATAGAGAAACTACAGAGGAAGCAATTGCAGAGAGAGAGTGGAGGAGCCAGTTCCACAAAGAGTATCCCCAGAGGAGGGAAGTTTCTTACATAGTAGAGAAGCTACTCTCAATATCAATCTTTAATAGTTAAAAATTCCCATAGGGAGTAGTTGCAGAATCCTAGAGGGATTAGTTGTAGAGAGAGTGGAGGACCTACTCTCAATCAGAAAGCCAGATAGGGCTTTGCAGTAAGCACCCTAAGCCAGCTTGTGATTGAGCAGATTGAGTTGCAACAGAGCAAGTGTACTAGTGTGGTACACTTGGATATGTCTCAGGAGATTAAGAGAGTCTGCAGAGATATACAGTTCAAACCAAGAAGAGAGTGCAGTTGACAGGAAGGGCACTAGAGGGTGTTGCTTCAGCTCGAGATCAGTTAGGATTTGTGGAAGCAGACTTCTATATCACTCAATATTGTAGAGGCAGAGTATATTGCAGCCAGTGACGTGAGTCATGGAAGTAGTGAGGCCTTAGAGGCTTCTCGCAAGGACTTCATCCGAGACATGGTGAAGATTAAGTAACCAGGGTTCAACACAAGGACGAGCAGATTGTTGACATTCATGGAATCTGACAGATGATTACCATTGGCTAGTTGGTGAACCGCTCTATTGATGTGAATATCTTCCCTCGTTGAGAGAGAATGTTGATATGATTACATCATGGACAATCATTCTCCTCGTGTCACAGATAGTGACTAGGTTGGGGAGAATGGTCCAAGACAGTGCTAATATCTTCCAGAAGGGAGAAGTAAAGCTCTGGTACATCTCCATCGATAATCATATAGTTGATGTTCTGACGGAGTCCTTTTCCAAGGTAAAGTATGTATACTTCAGGGACAAGTTGGGGCTTGTGAAGATTACTCCCTTGGTTGAGAGGGAGTGTTGATATCCTTGCATCATGGATAGTCAGTGTGTTGATGGACTAACATTCTCCCTATGGAGAATGGTCCAGGTTGGATAGATTGTTGATGTATCATGGATTGACATTTTCTGCGGAAAATGGTCGAGGATTGACATTCTCCTGTGGTATAGATGGTGACTTGATCAGTATGAATGGTCTGTCCCCTATGGCATAGATGATGACCTGATTAGGGAGGTTGGTATGGGACTAACATTTTCTCTATGGCACATATGGTGACCTGATTAGAAGAATGGTCCATGTATCCCATGGCATGGTTTTCATCATCTGAGAGAAATGACATTTTCCATATGGTGACTTGATTAAGGGAAAATGGTCTTGGAATGACATTCTTCCTTTGTCACATATAGTGACCTGATTAGGAAGAATGGTCCTTGTAGTCATGGGACACTTCGTTGAGTGTGTGACAACTGCGGGACACTTAGTTGAGTGTGTAGGTTTCAACACCTAACTTATTCAAGCATCATGTCTGAGTATTCAGATAAAGTATGGCCCAGAGAATTGATGCCATACTACAATGGTTGTGTGCCACTGTCAGTGATTGTGTATCACTGGAAATTCATTTTTCACTACTATGACTCGACAACAGTCGTGTTCTATTGGATGGTATTGTAGTAGTTGTGTGCTACTAGCTTATTGCCATGGAGACTACCAGATCACTTGGGAGAAACTATGTGTTTCTTGATCGCATAGACTGTGAAAGATGATTTGAGCTACTGATGGCATGGTAGTAGTTGTGTGCTACTATTTAATTACAGAGTATCGAAGTTGTTTGCCGGATAATCCACAGTTGGTGTCATTTTTTTCATCGATGTTTCGAATCCGAATCTCATCATGACTAATCATCAATTGATAGCTTGCTGATCTTGGTCAATTAATAGTTAAGAAGCAGGACATTTTAAGATTATACCTAGGTCGATTGTCTAAAAACTTAATTACAGAGTTAAACAAAAATTGAAATAAATTAATAATAAGTTAATGATAGTTCCTAATAATTAATAATATATCATAACTATTCCTAAGGTTGAATGAATCTAATAGTTTGTTTAATAGTGTTTAAATTTATATATGTATATCAGTCTAGGGTTTAGAATTAGATTGAGTTATTATTATTTTATTAGTACTTTTAGATTGATTGTATTGTATTTATATTTAATGTATGAAGGAATCTTTTTTGTTATGGTTTAGGTTGTTTTAGGGTTAGAATTAGATTGAGTTTTTATTTTATTACTTATTAGTACTTTTAATTGATTGTGTTATGTTTATATTTAATGTGTAAAGTTTATTGAACTAGTAACTAGATTATGGAATGGTTTAGGTTATGGTTGAATTAGAATAAATCTAGGGTTTCATATGATTGTTTTAATAATGTTAGATTTTGTATTTAATATGATTTTAGTATTATTAGGTCTATGGTGTTATGTATATATAAAAATAATCAAGGGTTTGGAAATTCTTATTTTAGGATAAGTAGTAGGGGTTAATTAGTGTTTTAAGTGATTAGAATGTAAAATAGTAGGTATACAAATATAAGAGAAACTAGGGTTAGATTGATAAAAATGAGTATTAATATATATAGTGTCATATGAATAGGGTAAATGTAACTCATTTATTGATATATATAGTACCAAGTTTCTATAATTAGAATTTATATAGTAGGTAATACAAGGTTAGTTAGACCCCTAAGTCTATGAACTGACACAAAAGAAAAAACTAAACAAGCAAGGAAAAGAAGAAAGGAGGTGTCATACCTGAATTGATCCATGAGGGTCTCTAAGTTGGTTGATTAATGGGTTCCAAAAGTTTCTCACCTCCAGGCCACCATCTTTGTTCATATTGTTGGGGTGCTTGATTATTTCTAGAGCTTCTCTTAAGCGTCTCTTGTAGTAATGATCCTCTTTTGCTAGTATCTTGGTATCCTCAAGGAAGACATGATGTTTGGTCTTAAGTGAGTGTTCTGCTAAGGCCAAGGTGCAAGTGCGTTCATTTCTAATGTCTTCTCCATGTTCCTTAATCCTTACCTGAAATGATCGTCTAGTTTCCCCAATGTAACATTTCCCGCATGAACACGAGACCTTGGAGATGCCTTTTCCTTGTTGTTGGTCTATAGGGTCCTTTAAAGGCTTCATTCTTTGTCTGATATTAACTAGAGGTTTGAAGGAGGTTGTAATTTATTTATTCTTTAAAACTTTTGCAATCTTTTCTGTGACACCCCGAATGTAGGGAAGAAAGGCCTTTATGTTGGAGGTTTGGCCATTCTGGACAGGAGTCCTATTATCCTCCTTATTCATTGCCTTTTTGATGTCTCTTCTATACCCAATGTTCTTAAAGACCCTAGTTAAGTGGTCTATTTCCTCCTTTAGATGTTCTTTGTCAGAAATTCTTGTTGCTCTTATCGCCATGGTGTTGAGAACCCCCATCTTCTGAGAGGGATGGTGGTGGGAATTAGCATGAGGGTGGTTGTCTGTGTGAGTTTTCTTCCTGAAGACCTTATGTCCCACTGTACCATTTTGTTTTCTAGTCATAAGAACATCTAGGAAGGGTATGTTGTTGTTTTCTTCTAGTTCCATGGTGAATTTTATGTTCTCTGAAATACGATTGAGGTGCTCAAAGAATCTGTCTAGTTCTTCTTTGCCATGAGGCCATTTGACGTTGGTATCATCAACATACCTTTTCCATATAAATGGTTTAAGGGGATATGTTTCAAGGGAATTTTTCTCGAACTTCTCCATGTAGAGGTTGGCTACGATTAAGGATAAAGGGGATCACATGGCTACTCCGCTTGTTTTTTCAAAAAACTCTCCTTGGAAACTGAAGAAGGTTGATTTTAGACAAACTTCTACTAGTTTGGTTGTTTGAGGGTCTGCAACCTCATTTATAACGTGAATGGCCTCATTTAACGGGATCTTCGTAAAAAGTGAAACCACATCAAAGATGATGAGGATATCCTTTGATTCAATTTTCTCCTCTTTTATGAGTTCCACGAAGTCTCTTGAATCTTTTATGCATGAGTCTGTCCTGCCAACCAAAGGTCCTAGGATCCTTTCTACGTACCTGTCTAGTTCATAGGTTGGGGAACCGATCGTGTTGACAATTGGTCTCAGAGGAACTCCTTCCTTGTGTATTTTAGGGAGTCCATATATTCTAGGAGTGATTAGGCAGCTTGGAGTTAGTTGTTTCTTCATTCTTTCATCTAGGTTATAAGCTTTTATGGATTTCTTGACTTCCTTGATGACCTTGGATATTGGGTTGTTGTTTAAATTTTTATAGCTTCCAGTCATGGTGATATGCTCTATCATTTTGGTGTTGTAATATATTATGTTCATGACTATTGTAGCTCCACCCTTATCAGCTTTCAAAATCATAATGTTTTCTTTGTTTCTGAGGTTCTTGATGGCTTCGTGCTCCTTTTTGCTGATGTTACTTTTCAGTGGTTTAGCTTTCTTGAGGACCACGACGTAGTCTTGCCTGATAGTGTCCTTGTCTTCTTCACTGAGGTTTTTGATGTTGTCTTCTACACTGCAAATTATGTTTTCTATGGGGACGGTTGTCAGAGCAATGGAAAAACCCAATCCTTTTTTCAAGATGTTTACTTCTTCATTTTTTAGATCATGGTTGGATAGGTTAATTACTTTTTTGTTTTCTTTAGTGTCCTCTTTGTTTGTTCTAGCGTCCTCTTTGTTTGTTGTAGCTTCCTCTCTGTTTGTTGCGTCCTTTTTTTCTTTGAGTTTCTTCATCTTTTTTGCTTAGCATTCAATTGCCTTACATCCCTCTCCTTCTACTTTTAGTGCAGCGCTGGAATCTAACATTGTCTAGAGGTCCTGACTTACCTCACGCACGAGCTGAAGGTGCAGCCCAAAGGCCATTTTTGATAGAAAGTCTAATTCCACGCGCATTCTCCTTATTTCTCCCCGGACTAGGGCACGAATCAACTGTTCGAAGGCTCTATAATTCCATCTACTGCACAATTGGTGATTAATGATGGCGAATTTCGGGGTAAGATTATTTTCCCTGCATTGTTTGAGAAAGTCGAGATTGGAATCTCGTCTAATGATTTTAATCCACAAATTTTCCATTAAACAAAAAATGTTCTAGGTTTCCCTTCCATACAGGTAAGATATCATTGTTTTCAGATTCCGTGGTGAGGAGTTTCGAAGTTGTTTGCCGGATAATCCACGGTTGGTGTCATTTTTGTCATCGTCAATTGGACTACTAGATGAAAGGAATCGTGGAAATATACCTCCCTAGCTAAGAGCGAGTGTTGATGTTTTGGTTGTTGTGGGAATAACTTTCCTCTAGACAACCTTTCTTATAAGAGAAGAAGATTCTGAAAGTCCATAAAGACCATTGAAGAACAGGAGAATATCTCAGAGAGAGTCAGATGCTCAGAGGGAGAGTCACAAAGGGAGTTTCCCCTCGGTTCAGGTGGGAGAGAGACATCTCCTAGGATTGACAGGCATGTGTCATGAGTCTAGGACGAAGTTTGTGTACTTCGAAGACAAGCTTGGCATGATGAAGAATGTCTCCCTCCCTGAGAGGGAGTGTTGATGTTTTTGAAGCATCGAGAAAACATTCTACTAGATTAATAAGTATATATATATAATAATAAGAAGAAGAAGAAGTAGTTATTTATTATCCAAGGGACACACCCTTTCGTGAATGGTCACCATATGTTCTCTATATATGGAACACTCATCATTGTAATAATATATCGATATCTCATATCATCTCATATGAAAAATCAACACCCTAAACAAAGAGAAGTTATAGGGACCAAGAAAGAATATGAAGTCCCTCCAGTATGGTCGACCTTTCAAAGTGTTGGAACAAGTAGGAAACAATGCTTATAAGCCAAACCAACCTCCTTACATGTTCATGCATTTGTTAGTCAACATGGAGAAATTAAAACTCTATGATTCATCTGCTTGATGAGGAAGAAGAAGGACAAGTCTTTCCTACTGTAGAGCACTCGACACTTATTGCAATGGATGAATTGACAAATGATGTAATCCCATAGAAGAAGATCATGCAAACCCAAATGGGCCAACAAGTCTAATAGTAGAGATTTCACTGAAATGCCAACTTCTAGGCAAAGCTAAATGGTACTCAAGGGAGAAAATTGGGGAAGCTTTTCCTCATGTTCTACATCACAAGCTTATGAGAACCAAAACCTCCCAAAATGGGGAGTCATGATAAAAAAAAATGGATGAAAGACCCAAAAATCCAAAAGAACTATCTAAAGGTCAAGTTTTAAAGCCTTTCGAAAGCTCGATAAGCAATACCTATTCAAATGAAAAACACTAACAAGTTTCAATGATTAAAATTTTCATTGAAAAAGAGTTGGGGAAAACTTGGTTGAGAAAACCCAAAAAAGTATGAACAAGAAAAAGAAAACACTACTCTAGTTTTTGTCCCAAAGTTTTCATGCAAAAAAAAAATGTTAAAAACCCCGTTAGAAAACCTAGTAGGCACATAGAATGGAAACTAAAACCTAGTAGGCACATAGAATGGAAACTTTTGCTCCCCAACTCATGCACAACTTGAAAAAAAATAAAAATTCTTGACAAAATTGATGGGAACCAAACTCTTCATTTATAGATAAAAAGTATTGGTTTAACCACTTAGAGAAGGGGGACGATCCACCCAACAAAGCAAGCTTGTAGGCTTTGCTAAAAGATCTATGCTTGACAAAACAAAAACAAAAAAATCATACTTGACACATGACCCTAAACTTCCTAGCTCTAAAAAAAGGAGATAATACTTTCTCTACGTTACATTGTATGTATAATACATATAAGTAGTTTCTCATGTTATATGTTTTTTTATATTTATTAACATAAGATTCTAAAAAAACCATATTATCATTAATAAAACAACAATCTAATGTGATGATCTAATAATCTTTGGAATATCCAAAGAAGATCTAATAATCATTGGAATATCCAAAGAAGATTACATGGTACTTTTATATGTTGTATGTTGTGAAAGAGGGAGTATTTGATTAATAATTTGATGCAATCATATAATTTAATGGTTGACATTATGCACTTCACAAGATTTAAATCAATTTAGTTGTGGAGTTCTTTTTTTTTTTCCACGGGAAAAAAATTTCTCATTTTATAAACAGCAGTATATAAAAATTTTTACAGTGATGCATCAACTGGACATGCAAAACGGAGATCCGATCTCGCTGTGGGTATCATGAGACCAGAACAGATACTCTGTCGCTCAGTGCAATCATATGAGTGAGCCGGAAGCTGCCTGCATACGTGTCTATATCTTTGGCTGTGAATTTGGGCCTGTGACGGTCGATCTGGTGGCTGTCATGCGCATACACTGTTAACAAAGAATGCTCAGGTTGTGTGAAAAGAGCCTCGATGTCCTCTCCTAAAGCACAGGGTACAGCCTGCTTGTGGTCATCAATGGTGACCTCGAGAGGCCTGATTGTAACTATAAACAAACAGAATCCCAAGAAACCACAGTCATACATTGTTTGCAATGTCACCAGCACAATGACACAATTGCCGGAGAGAAAAAATGTAGACCAGGCACCAACCACCTCAGAGAATTAGTTGAATAGAGGGACCCTCAGTACCATCCTCCCAACGGGCAAAAGTTAGTTTACCAGGAGGCCGRGATAGCRCCTGTTTGGAGAGCTGGTCCRCTGTGGAATTTTCATCCCTGTAGATATGGATGGCAATGAAGCTCTTTAAGAGTMTTTTTGCTACAGTGGTTCGCTCTTTCCAGCACTCCAGTGCTGCAGATCGGAGTTTGGCYTTTTCGTTTAACCAGTCAATAATGACCTTGGAGTCTCCCAGGAGAATCAAATCTTCAATGTCCAGCCTTTGTGCCAAGATAATGGAAGCCCATGCCCCCAGAAGTTCGGCTTTTGTGTTGGTTCCATTTCCTCCGTTGAGCGTCCATCTGTAGGAGGTGTGTGTGCTGATGGAAATAAGTCCTCCAGCCCCGCAGAGTGTTCCGTCTAGTTGAGCAGCTCCGTCGAACCAGGCGATGGCTTTGTCGAAAGGTATAATAGTTTTTGATCTGCGGGAATTCTGGACCGTGTTGGGGGGAAGAGGACGATCGACAGATGATAGGATGCGGTGTGTCACGAAGTTTGCCGAGGGAGATTGATCCTCAAATATGGCGGCATTCCTTGACAACCAAATATACCAACAGAAAAAGGCTGGCAGCGGGGKAAATGGGATGGCACTTTCACTTTATGCATATAATGATGGTGTATTTTAGATCCCACTATTGTGATCATTAGGAATTTCAAATTTACATGGTTGGCAATGATTGGCCGTATAGATTAGATCTGAAGTGTTAACTACTAATTCTATCTTGATTGTTGAGAACACTACATTCTTGGTAGTTGGGAGGAATTGCATAGTTATATGAATCAACTACATGTGCAATTTAACTTCTATGACGTGGAGTTTGGTCATAATGATAAGTGATATTTCTCCATGAACTTAGAAAGACTTTATAAGTAAGCTTGCTTTTAATTATGATGATATGATATTATGATGAATTGTCATTTATGTTATTTCATTTATTTGAGTCGAAGGAGACATCACCTTTATTAAAGAGGGATGATATATAGGTAGGAATGAGACACTACCTTTATTAATGAGATATGATATTTCTCGAAAAAGGAATGTAACCGGCTCTTTCTCAAAAAGGAATGCCAACTAAATTATGGTTGGATAAGGGTGATGTAATAATATTGAAGTAAAAACATATTCCACTGAATACGTGTCATGTCACTGAAACTAAATGTGATCCGCTCATCAAATCAGATTCACACATTCAACAAAATCTACTCGCATGTGCTCTAATTCATAAGTTATTGCGCGTATTTAAATATCTGTTTCTGTGGAAAATATTAAATAGCTGGCAGTTTTGCGTCGAGGTGTACTCCAGATCAGATTTCACGAACTCGACACGGTTTTGTCTCTATATGTATCTGCACTACAACAAATAATATCATTGTCCGCAGTTCGTACTAGCACCTCAATTCGTCCCGAGTTCAAATCCTCTAACCATCACACTCCGTTGAAAATTAATGAAGGGGAACAAGTTGTCTATAAAAGGGTTCAATTGTCAACATAATTTGGTAGTTAGAGTGATTTGTTTTCAAATCCATAAAATCTAATATGTAATAATATACTCATAAACCACTTTTGATTCCTTTTAAGGTCTCTTAGCCTTAATAATGAAGGAGAACAATTTGTTTATAAAAGGGTTTAATTGTCAACATTATTTGGTAGTTAGACTTATTTGTTTTCAAATCCATAAAATCCAATGTGTAATAATATACTCATAAACCACTATTGATTCCCTTTAACGTCTCCTTAGCCTCATGGAGGTTCATAACTCAAAAAATAAATTTACTTTAAAACAAATTTATCAATCATTATGTTGCACCCAACCCTTTGGGTACTAGTATTCTATAGACATATACAAAATCTCCTTAACCTAATGGAGGTTCATAACTCAAAAAATAAATTTACTTTAAAACAAATTTATCAATCACTATGTTGCACCCAACCCTTTGGGTACTAGTATTCTATAGACATATACAAAATCTCCTTAGCCTCATGGAGGTTCATAACTCAAAAAATAAATTTACTTTAAAACAAATTTATCAATCACTATGTTGCACCCAACCCTTTGGGTACTACTATTCTATAGACATATACAAAATCTGTACATTCTTGTCTCTTCTTGAAGTTAAGCCTAGAATGTGTTTCTAATATAATTTTGTCATTTATGACATGAGGTTAGCAAAATTTAGTGCCCTCTTGTGTTATTCTATTTATGATTATTCTATCTATGAGGGAAACCACATAATGGTAAAATATGTTGGTGTCGTTTACTCTAAAAGCTTTGCATTATAGCATTATGATATTCTTGTATGGTCATTTGAACTTTGAAACCTAATAGAAATATTTTTTTCATGTTTTTTTTAAAATCTTGTTCCAAGTCTCAATTATGAATTAATTTTCCTCACAAGGTTTGCAATTGATTTTCCTCACAAGGTTTACATACGAGCAAAATAATTTATAAATCATTCAAAATTTGCATATGAGCGAAATAATCTTTAAATCACTCTAAGGTTTGCATATGAGCACAATTTCTTTCAAGGATACATTTCATTTTTATTATATGTGTGTGTGGGGTTATACTTTTACATTGTTTTTTGCTAGAGAAAGTGGACGAGAAAGGAATATGATGGCTTTATACTAGTGACATAGTGAGATTTCATCATGATGATTGCCTCAAGATTGTTGACCATGAAAAGGACACAATTAAGTTTAAACATGGAGAATATGTTACATCTATCATAATTTTACAACAACCCTCTCTACCTCCATAAAAAATCTCTATCAAAGTGTTGTGTAAAAAGAATAATAGAATCGTCAATCCTTGGTATGATAATGAGTGTAAACTTGCTATAAAAGCCATTAGGGATGCATGTAATAAGTCTTTGAAATGTGATAAGAGTAATAGATACAAAGCCCTAATTAAAAGGAAAAAAAGGCATTGCATAAATAGAAAGCAAGAGAATATGTTGCACCTTTCTAAGCTAGATCCAAAGAAATTTTAGAGGTAAATTATGACTCGTAAAACTAAAGAAAATGTTATGATTCCCCTCACATACTAGAATTCACACCTTAAAAAACTTTACAAATCTCGTAATGTCTTGGACAATATTCCAAAAGTTTCTACAGAAGATGATATTTTTCTATAGAAGACGTAAAGTTTGGGGTTAAGCAAATTTCAAATGGGAAAGCTAAGGACATCGAGGGCTACGAAGCTGAAATATTAAAAATTTGAGGGTCTATTCTAATCCCTTAGATATACAAGCTCTTCAATTTAGCAATCAAGCAGGGCCTCCCTAAACCTTGGATTGAAAGTCTCATTGTACCTATTTTTAAAAGTGGGGATAAAAGCAATCCCTCTAATTATAGGACCATTATGATTAGCCCCATTTTATCCAAGCTATATGAAATTATTTTGGAAAAGAATATAACCATATGGATAGAAATCCATGGAAAAGAGTTAAAGGTCAGGTCAGTTTTAGAGGTTATCATTTAACTGTGGACTACCTTATCATGCTTATGATCATTGCAGAGGAGTGTCACAACAATAAAATCATTCTCCTTTGTTGTTTCGTTGACTTTAGGAAAGATTTTGACACTGTGCATAGGATCAACCTTTGGAATAGTTTAGAAGAGCTAAAAGTTCCCTCCGAGCTGAGAGTTGTTGCAGTAAGGTTGTATGAGAATGTTATTTCCAAGTTTAGGAGCATTGAGGGTTGGTCAAAAGAAATTAACTGTAATATAGAAGTCAAGCAAGGTTGTCCCCTTTCTCCTACCCTTTTTGGCATTTACATTGACAAGTTAGAAGATTGTTTGGAAGCTTCAAGTTGTGTTGGACCAACTCTTGCTAGATAGTAATCATCCTTCTTCTCTATGTTGATGATATTATTCTTATGGAAAAGAATCCCTATGATCTTAGTAAGAAACTTATAATCCTCAATTACTTCTGCTCTAATATAGGTATGACTGTGAACACTGACAAAACAAGGGTTATGATCATTAAATCCAACAAGATCACCTAAGATAATTGTGTATATGAAAACAATATCCTGGAGGAAGTGCCTTCATACAAGTATCTTGGAATCAATATTCATCACAAGCTCAATTGGAACTATAGCATCGAGAAAATGATAAATGGAGGGTGGAAAGCTTATTGTAGGCTTGAAAATAATTCTAAATTAGCAGACCTTTGTCTATGGGATAAGAAAAAGCTCCTCTTTGAGACTCTTTTCACTCATGTTATCTTATATGGATGTGAATTTTGGGGATGCAGTATGTCTCGAGAATCCTGGAGAAAGATATAGCAGATCCAAAAGAATTTTATAACTTATAATCTCAAAATTAAGGGGAATACACCCTATCCCATCCTCCTCATCGAAGCAATATTTTCCCGCATTGAGAGCACAACTACGATTAGGTACTTAATGTACAAGAACTAGATAAACAACATGGATGACAAGAGGCTCCCCAAAATTTCTTCAGACTTTAGCCAAAATCACTAACAACTCAAGCAGGGATGGCATAATGATGCCAAGTCTTGGCTAAATCATTGGGGAATAAAGGAAAAAGTTATTATATAGAATATAGATTATATTAAAAATATTGTACAAGCTAAATTTAAGGAGAACCTATGGTGTGATAAAGAATTAGAGGATAAAATAAAATTAAGATATTATAAGGAGGTGGTTAACCCTAACCTTGAAGATAAAAAAATATCTCTCTTTTGACTAGTGTAAAGAAGAGAATCAATATTGTTAAAATAAAAACTAATTCTCATCAGTTGTATAGTGAAACTGGGCATTGGGAAATCCCCAAAACACCATGACAAGAAAAACTTTATGACACCAAGAGAGTTGAAGATGAAAGCACTTTCACCTAGAATGCCCTACATATACCCAAATTAGATTCAAATTTCAAAATATTTGTCACAATACTAACCTTCATAACCTTCTAAGTCATCAAAACTTTAGTGATCTTGGAACACTTCTCTTAATGCTTTTCAACCATCGAAATAACATTTTAAACAAATCCAAGTAATCTCTTAAATTTCTTAAAGTCTAATAGACCAATTTTGGTTTCAGTGGATGTTAACCATCATCATCATAATCCATTCATTCTTTTGAAATTTAGATAAAAATCATTTTAAAATAAATCAAAACCCTTATACAAAGTTTTGTAATCAAAATTCTCATCAAGAAAAACTACAATTTTCTACAAAAAAAATTATTTAATGAGGAAGAATTTCTACCTAAAATAGAATATGTTTGTTCTTATTAACTTAGTGTGGATATATATATATATATATATTCAATTTTTTTTCAAAGGTGACAAAACCTATCATAATTGGCAACGAACACAACTATTATGAATTATTATTCATGAATGCAGGCTAACTCATCATTGTTATTAAAAAAAACGAGGCCACCATAAATGATTTGTTGGTAGTGTGTTTTTAAATAGCCATTAGCCTTACTCCTATACATGAAACCATATATTACGCTTAGTTACCTTAGTTACAGTGTAACTTCTTAGTACTTATGAAATATTGATTTCGGTATGCGGTTGGGGCTCAGTTTGCGGCTAGGGTTCGGGTAGGCGGGAGACTGCGGAGGATTTTTTTGACATGCGAGGTTAGCAATGAAAGGATCAGGCTACATGGGTGTCAGCATGGAGATGGAGGAGCATATGGATTATTCCACTGACCACCTTGAAGGGAGCGAAATCTGGGCGGTGAGAGGTGGAGGTTGCGAGGGGCAATCTGTCGGGATTGGAGAGACATGGGTTATGACTTAGCAGATTTCGTTTTTGGAAGGGGAGGTTTACACTTACCCACGTGACTCCACTTCTTTGTCTTATTTTTCGTCTTCTGAGCTCGAGACTGGTACTGAGGTAGAAACAGGGGTTTTTACGGGACTATGGCCAACAGGGCCTCTACCTCCAAAGGCATGGTCTTTCCCCTCCTATAGACCCCAAGAGGATTTTGTAGTCGATTGGAGTGCTCCAACGAAAGATGATTTTCTTCTTTCATTGCCTTTTTCTGCACAAGAGAGTTTTTGGAATACGGGAAGGATTGTTGGGGATTTAGGTGTCCCGAAGGTGGAAACAAATTTAGGGACTTTAGATGGCTTTTTGTCCTAGCCCCTGCCCGAGCAGACTGTGCTCAATATGAATTTTTCCTCTTCAAGTTTCATTTCGGCTTTCATAGATGCAAAAGAACATCGTGGTTGCAGTGGGAAAAGGAGAATAACGGGTTGCCCTTTAGGATTTCAGGTTCTCCAGGTTATAATAAAGGAACAACAGTAAATGGACAAGGGCAGAAGTCAAGTGTATGGCAGAGTCAATAGTGGAAAAACTTATAATCCAAAGGAAATTTAAGAAGTCTTGTTCTTGGAGAAGACATGGGTTTCAACCAAGTAATTCGAATGGAAAATCAAACCCTTGTAGGAAGAGCAAGTGGTAGATCATTTCCCCTAAAAACGATGATTGATTGGGTGCATTTTTCCTGGAAGGAGCACCTGGGTTATGTTCTAGAGATCATAGAACTGACAAGGAACTGGTTTTCCTTCAATTTTCTACAATTGGAACATGTAAAGTGGGTGATGGGTAAGCATTGGAGTGTCAACAACTCTCCCCTACTCTTGAAGCCTTGGAACCCTCTCTTTGATGCGAGCAGAGAGAAAATGGATAAAATTTCGGTTTGGGTTCATTTGCCAACTTTTCCTATGCAATTCTGGACATTGGAACACTTCAAAGCTATTGAAAATTTGTTAGGGGGGTTTTTGGAAGCATATATGACCTTTGAGGAAACAAAACAAAGGAAAGAGGCTAGGATCCTAGTATGCTTGAATGTCAGAGAATGTTTGGGTGAAGAATTTGATCTGAAATGGAGATTGTACTCCCATACCCAAAAGTTGGATTACGAAAAATGTACCTTTTAGATGTCGAAGATGCCACCAATATGGGCACTTGGTTATGGACTATAGGTTTTTGCTGAGAACCTGAGGTAGGGTACATAAAATTGACATGGAAAAAGGTACTATCAGGGAAGAAGAAGGAAGGAAAACAACGACTATCAAAGAGGTGGTTCAAATAAGCTTGGATCCAAGATTGGTTGAATATCAGGGAAACATTGACTCTCAACAGGGGAGGCCACACCTAGCACTAGATCAAGAAATCAAAGTAGCATATTTGGAAGTTGGATTAAGCGTTGTAAAGCTAGTGTCGATTAGCTCGAAGGGCCTGATCATGGGTAACCCTTTGCCTCCTACTCCTCCTTTTACTGTTTTAATAAATAATTTAAATTTAGCAGGAAATGAGTGGTTGAAGGATCTTAGAAACTTGTCCATCCCTACAAGACCCTTTCATAATATGTCTATACCATTGGATATCCCTGCTACTGGAGAATCTCTGGCCGAAATATCGATCTCTAAGAGGTAATGTAATATTGAAGAGGATTCCTCCTCTTCGTCTTTAGAGAAATTGTCCTCTCGATACTTCCTCCGATCCCAAAAGAAAATTGTTTCTTCTGGTGGATTGGGAAAGGAGGCTATTAGCTCGGTGGATAGAGGAGAATGAGGGATGAAGTCCCGGATTTCAAAAGTTCAATCAAAATCCAAGAGTGACCTTTTAGTAGGTAAACAACAGTCAATTGAACGGGCACTTAGAGCAGTGTGGGCCTAGAGGAAGGGTCAAAGATGAAGTGTACGCATTTCAATTGTAGGGGTCTGGCTGGTCCCCTAAAAATACCAGTGTAAAAAAGGGTGGTCATTTTTTAACATCCTGATGTATTTCTTTTATAGGAGACTTTGGGGGAAGGGGAGGAAGTAAAATCTCTCCTAAAGAGTTTGTTCCCAGGTTGGTAGTTTGTAACGATGGATGTCAAAGGTAAATCTGGGGGATTGGCTCTAGGGTGGAACACACAGACTATGAAGGTTTCAAATTGTTGGGGATTGGAGCCAGGCCTAGGTATTTCCATCTCAGTGTCGAAACTAGGAGAAGTATTTCAAATCCTCAATATCTATGGTCCTTATCAAAATGGAGTCTCGTTCTAGGATAACGTTCTTAATAAGTCTTTTATGAAGGACATCACGGTCATTTTAGGAGGAGATTCAAATTTCTCCTTGGGCCAATCAGAAGTTTGGGGTCCTCATGCAAGAGTTGATCCCCTTGTGGGGTATTTGACTCAAAAATTATCTGACTGCAAACTCATCGATGTAGAGCCCACCCGACTTAAGCCCACTTGGAGGAACAACAGGGTGGGGGAGGACCGAGTAGAAAAAAGATTGGACAGTTTTCTAGTAGCGGATTCCTTAACAGAGCAGCAGATGATACTGAAACAATGGATCAGTTGTGGGGGAATTTCTGATCATTCTCCGATATTCCTTGAAATCAGACAAGGCCCTCCAAAGTTGGCTAACCCTTTCAAATTTAACAAGACTTGGCTGAAAGATGAAACTTTCATCACTCTTATTAAGAAAATTTGGGACCCTTTTTTGCAGAATAGCCCTCAATTGGATGCTTTTCATTTTGTTGATAATTTAAAAAGGATTAAGGAAATAGTCAAGATTTGGGCTTTCCAAAAAAGGAAAAGAGAAGATCGGGAGTTGAAAATATTGAGACTAGCCTGCAAAGGATTTCTGAGGAGGAAGGGGGGGGGGAGGTTCTTAACATTTGAATCCAAGGATTCACTTCTTCGTCTGGAAGAGAGGAGAAATGAAATTCTCAAGGAAAAAGAAGAAACTTGGAGACTAAAAAGAAGAGTTATATGGCTAGAAAGTGGGGATGAGAATACAAAGCTATTTCAAGCCTTTTCAAAACATAGGAGATGTGCTAACACCATTTGGAACCTGAGAGATTGGCATGAGAATTTGGAGAACTCCTTTGAGGGAATGCCCATACTAGGAAAAATCCATTTTCAGGAACTCTTTAGAGATGAGAATCACGCTTCCATTGAAGAAGTGGTTAGGATGGCCCAACTCTTTCCAATATTTGTTGATGAAGAAGAGAATATACTTTTGATGGAAGAAGTTTCTGAAGAGGAATTAAAAGAAGTTCTACACAGTTTCCAAAAAGATAAAAGTCTAGGACTAGACTGATGGACTATTGAATTCTTTCTGGGGTTGCACGATATACTGGAACATGATATCCTCAATTTGGTAGAGGACACCAGATCCTCGGGGTGATTACCTACAAGTCTAAATTCCACTTTCATAGCCCTGATACCAAAAATTGATAACCCTATTTCTCTGGATGAGTTTCGGCCAATTTCTTTATGTAACTGCATCTACAAAATCGTTTCAAAAATCATAGCCAGAAGGGTAAAGAGGATCCTCTTAGAAAGAATCTCGAGTGAACAGTTTGGATTTTTGGAAGGTAGGCAAATACATGAAGCGATAGGAGTAGCTCAATAAGGTTTACACAACATTAAATCTAGGAAGATAAAGGACGTTGTGCTAAAAATTGACCTATCAAAAGATTATGACAAAGTAAGTTGGCTCTATATTTGGTTATTACTAACACACCTTGGCTTTGTAGTTCCTTTTATCAGGTAGGTCATGAGCTGCATCACAACAATATCCTTCACAGTTCTTATTAATGGATCAGTTTCACATTTTTTTCATTCTAAAAGAGGGTTAAGGCAGGGCTTCCCACTTTCTCCTCTGATATTTCTTTTAATTGTGGAAGGACTCAGTAGAGAAATTATGGAGGCAAAAAGACAAGGCACTTTCTCTGGGATCAAAATTTCACAGACGCTTCAGATCACTCATCTCTTTTTTTTCGATGATGTGTTTATCTTCAGTATGGGTTTAAGAAGGGATGCAAAGACACTGGAAAACATTCTAAGTCTTTTTTTCAAAAGCAACATGTATGCAAATAAATGAAGAAAAATTGTCCATATCCACCTATCTACTGAGTGAAGAAGAGCGACATATCTTCAGGCAAATTTTTCCTTTTGGGGTAAAAAGGATTGACGATGGCTTAAAATACCTAGGCTTCAATTTAAAACCAAATGACTACAAGAAGGAGGATTGGTTATGGCTTCTGAAGAAGCTAGAGAAAAAACTACAAATCTAGAGCCATAGATGGCTTTCTCGAGTAGGAAGACTTGTTTTTGTTAAATTTGTTTTGGAAGCCATACCAGTTTATTGGATGTCACTTTCATGGATTCTGAAAGGAATATTGGAAGTTGTAAGAAAGATTTGTTTCGGATTTTTATGAAGCGGCAATAAATACTCTTATGGGACTCCATGGGTTCATTGGAAAATATTGTTGCTCCTAAGGCTTTAGGAGGCTGGGGATTGAAAAATATATTCCTCTTTTCCAAAGCTCTAGCGAAAAATGTGGGTGGCGCCTTCTAAAAACCTCTAGCCTATGGACCAGGGTGGTTATACAAAAATATATTGCGCCAGAATCTTTGGAAGCTTGGGTCACGAATCCAAATAAGTCAAAGAAAGGAGCTTCGGTGATCTGGAAGGTAGTAACTAATTCCTTTCCGATCATTGGAGAAGGTTTGGCTTGGAGGATAGGAAATGAGCAACAGGTTAGATTGGGAACAGACCCCTGATCAGGTTGTGAGAGACAACACATTCTTCCCGACCACATTTTAAATCATCTAATGTTACGAGGATTCAACATTCTCAATCATCTTGCAGAACCGATACTTTCTACCCTTTGGTCACAAGGATGGAAATCAGTACGATCGTTGGGTTTAGAAGAGGCGCATATCCTAGAATTGGACATATATCTAACAGAAATTAAGAGATCATAGATAAGGCTCGGTGATCGTGAGGATGAACTTATTTGGGATTCAACCCCATCTGGAATATACACTCCAAAGGAAGGATATATCCAACTGAATTTATAACAGTTACAAAGAGAGCATGTATGGTGGTGGAAAAATCTTTAGAAGATTAAATGTCCAACCAAGACAAGATTATTCATATGGAATGCTCTATCAAACAAGGTGTCGACTTGGGACATTCTCTAGAAGAGAAACAATCATGGTCCAGGATGGTGCTATCTATGTAAATTTGTAGGGGAGTCAATCCTACATATTTTCATAGAGTTTCCATTTATCAAAGAAGTCTGTAATGAATGCTCGATATTTTTAGGTACCCAATGCAGATGGAATAGACAAACTTTGGAGCAGGCTTGGAAGTGATGGTGTATGGCTAGAGAATACAAGGGCATCAAAGCACTACTTCTAATGGTAATTTGGGGGGTCTATATAGCACAAAACTCTATCATTTTTAAAGGAACTACTATGGTCCAAGAGATCTAAGCTGCTCAAAGCCTTGCCATCCTTTACTCTTTCCCTCAATCTATTGGAAGACTTCAGGAAAGACAGATCCATGAGGAAGAAATTGACAAAACAAGACCATGGGGATATTTTTATGGTGCTTCACAAAACCACTGATGTGGGGGAGGAGGGATCCTTTATCTACCAGATTCTCATCATTTTTCTATGACTTTTGGGCTAGGGATGGGTACAAACAATTTTACAGAATTGATGAGCCTTAAACTACTCATTGATTTTGCCATTTAAAAAGGTTGTCATTCTATAACAGTTTATGGAGACTCCATGAATGCCATAAATTGGATTAAAGGCACTCAAATATGCTCAAACACTAGACTTGCGATCATATTGGAGGACATAAAAAAATTGCAGATTTATTTTGATACTTTTACATGTCGTCATGTTTACAGGGAAATGAACAAGGAGATGGACATGATGTCGAAAGAGGGGGTCCAATTGGCTATGGGCTAATGGAAAGTAACTGAAATGAAAAAAGATCATCAGCTGGAATATTTACACCAACCTTTTATGGAATGATCACAATGACAGAAAAGTAAGATTCACACTCTACTCTTCTCCGGATGCTTCGAAGAATATGCACACTTTATTTTTTTGTGCGACATATCAAACTATATGTATTTTGATATTGTAATACAACAATTTTTTTGGATACATAAATAGAAATGGCTACATCAGTAGCAAACCAACCAAATCATAGTAAACACATCAGTTAATCAGAAATACACTTGTACAATGTATCTACAGAGTGTAATTTTGTTCACATTTATTGAAATAAAATTAAGCTTTTTTTTTCCTTTGAAAAAAAAACTTCTTAATACTTACACAATTTAAATCCAAATTAAATAATAAAAAAAAAAGAAATTTGTCTACTCATTAAAAGTGATGCCACTTAATGGGACAAGAGTAAGGTTGTGTCATAAAATCTTCAGTGTGTAAGTGGTTTTGAAGCGTCCTACTTTTCAAGTAAGATTAATAGAATTGTGAGATCAATTTTTATTGATCAACATTACCATTATTATTTGTAAACTATCCATATCTACACATTGTTGCGGGAAACTATAAATGGATAGCGGTAGTCTAAACGTTTTATGAAATTATTTTTTTTCCATCATATTTTCTTGGGATATTTGCCTAAAATCTGTTGAGAAATTGTTAGATGGCCAGATTTGAGTGATTATTTATGTATAATTAGAGTACTCCAGAGTTTCCTCGGCATGTTGAATCCATTTCTACAATTAAAAATAAATTTTAAACAACAAAAAATAGTGATTTCGTGCAAATTTATATTACCAAATTCCCACGAAAAAAACCATTTTGTAGAAATGTTTAGACAACCCCTATATGAATATGCTACTCTATAATTCCACTTTACATAAACATCCCATAAATACTTTTTTCATCTGGGTATAGCTTACAACATACACATGTCATTGAGATATTTAATGGTTCGTATACAACTTGAGACTATCCATATCTACATATTGTTGGTTGAAACTGCAAATGAATATGCTACTCTATATTTCCACTTTACATTCATTACCCTTCTCATCACACGATAAAAGCGTACCACCTCTCAATGAGATATGCTCAATTATTTAAAAAGCATGGAGAAAGGGGAACCACGTCATCCCTGATGGGCTCATCGAATCAGATTCACAAACGAAATTATTTTCACCTTCGCATGTCTTTGCACCATGGCCACCCACAAATCCGTACGCACTCTCAACATGGTTTTTTAAGCAGCCAGGTGCGCTACGCATAAATCCTTAGGCACCAACGCAGTTTCTGTCTCTATATATATATGCTTCCCTACAACGAACACTCTTATCGTCATTCGTTAGCACATATATTCACTTGTAATCGTGTAGAAGCAGCTTTATGCGTCCTTAGTTCAAAACCTCTCACCGTTACACACCCTCGTTTTAAGGACTTCAAGCTTCGCAAGCACGTCCTGAGTTCGACTCCGGAATACACGAGCAACAACCCGACATGGCTAAACCCTCGCAAAACCAGGACGGCTACAACAAACGTGAAAACCACCCACTGAAGTCGCGACAGTTCAAGAGAATCCGAATGAGAAAATGGGGGGAATGGGTGTCGGAAATATGAATGCCCAATACGACCGACAGAATTTGGCTCGACTCCTATGACACCCACGACAAGGCTGCTCGCACCTACGATTTTGTCGTGTATTGTCTGAGAGGATCGAAAGCCAAGTTCAATTTTTCTYACTCCCTACCGGAAATCCCCTGYGTTTCATCTCTATCACCGCCGCAAATTCAAGCCGYCGCCGCCGCCAAGTACGCCGCAGAAGWAYGTCSCACTGCTTTCTGAAGATGCGGCGTTCTCATACTTCKGTTYGGAAGCGGAATGCGGCAATTACGGCCAAGAGATTTCAGCATTTTGGGACTCTGTTCCTGATTATCTGGATAATGGCGAGTCTTTAACTTTACAGGATTTTCCACCCTTGGATGTACCTATGGAGGATTTGGGGGTTCTATTCCAGATGACGGAAAACTGGGGCCTTGGGGGTTTTCAAAACTATTTTCCGCTTGTGGAGATTCTGCCATGAAATCGAGTTAAGATTTATTCTTATTTGAGAAATTTGTCAGATGGGCGAATTCATGCGCCACTTTGGAGAAACAACCATGAAAATCGAGTTAAGCTTTATTTTTATAGCAGAAATTGGTGAGAATGGCGAAATCATGTGCCACTTCGGAGATTCTGCCATGAAAATCGAGTTAAGCTTTATTATTATTTGAGAAATTGGTGAGATGGGCGAATTCATGCAACACTTTCCACAAATGAGAATCTGAGTCGTCGCTTGTAAATGGGGCCACCTCTAGAAACAACAAAAATTTAAGGGATGATTAGAGTTAATGATAATTTAAGTTTTCTGTCAAAGATTTTGTCCCATTCTAAATCGATTTAAAGGTTAAAAAATCAAAACTCAAGATCAATCAAAATTCAATAGTCCTATTTTAAACAGATTTATATGTTAAAAAAATCAAAATTAAAGATTAATCAAAATTTAAGAAAATAGTTCGATTCTAAAAGAATTTATACACGAAATTATGGATCAATCAAAATTCACTTTCTTGATTTGTCAAATTGTGACATTCCCATTTTCATTTTTATGGAAAAAAAATAGTTTTTTATTTCAATTTTGAATTCCATTTCATTAATAACCAAACTATTGGAATATTAACTCACATTAAAAAAAACTATTTTATAGTTTGAATAATAACTTATATTTAAAAAAATCATTTTACAGTTTACAACTATTTATTATTGGAGTGGGTTAATTAGGGAGCAATTTTTCTTCTAGAGTTATTTTTCTGGTAGGTTATCTGGCGGTGATGTTTTAAATTTTTGGCCAATCCAAAACTCTAGTCGATTTTCTGAACACTTGGGTTGGTTTAAAATGGGGAAACCCCCTGAAATAAGGTTTTGAAATGCATGGAACTTTGATTCATGCAAAACTCAGGCTACCCCTGAAAATCTGGCCAGATTCAACCTTATTCTTGGACTTTCTCCTCTTCTTCACCAATCTTTACCAACTCAGCTCATTTTAATTATTCAAGCTCATTTTCATTATTCAAGCCAGGCCTTGGAGCACCAGCTCAACTCATTGTCTTTATTCAAGCCACGACCTGGAGGAAGGTTTGGGCCCTGCAGATACCATATACCATAAACTGAGCAGATGTCTGGACGAAGGCTCAAAAGAAATCAAAGAAATCATAACCTTCGTCAAAGAAATCATAACATTGTACTCTTTACATGCATTAAAAAACAAGAACATGTAGTCAGCAATTGGCTTTTGACTTGCGCTTTTGAGAAGCCTCGTTCTCAGAGGACATGAAAACCATACGAATCTCCTTGAGCTTTGAGGATTCCTATAGATTTAGTTAAAAAATTCACGTAACTCCTTTTCCACTCTAAGACTTTCTATCCCCTAAATGTTTGAAAAGATTAAAAGTACCTTTACTCTTTTTAGTAAGTCGTGGCCAGAAATTCCTGGCATATTCAGAAACGACAACTTCCAATTTTGGTCCTTTGCGCAAGTTTGACCAAAAGATCCCAAGAATGGTTCAGAATCACCCGTGATTAGGGCTCCATGCATGTCTCCCTAGTTGGTATGCAAATATACTTTTAGATTTGAAAATAAAGAAATTTCATTTTTTGGCCTTAACATGGGATTAACCAAAAGAGGCCCAAGAACAACTTGGAATCACCTGCAATAGGGGCCCATGTGCCATCTCCTCACTGGGTATCCAAATCTACATTTTTATTTGGAAATTGAGAAATTCATTTTTTGGGCCTCAACGCAAGATCAACAAAGAATGGTCCAAGAACATCCCATAATCGCTCACAATTGGGTCCCGTGCTCATCTCCCTAATGGGTATCCAAATCAATTTTTAGATTTGAACACTGATAACCCTAATGGGTATCCAAATCAATTTTTAGATTTGAACACTGATAACTTCCATTTTTGGGCCTCAATGTGGGTTTGACCAAGAACAATGCAAGAATGGACCGAAATCACTCACAATGGGGGGCCCGTATTCATCTCCCCAATGGTATCCAAATACACTATTGGATTTGAAAACCAAAACCAAGAACTTCAATTTTTGGGTCTCACCGCATGTTTGACCAAGAATGACTTGGAACTACCCGTGATTAGGTCCTATGCTCATCTCCCATATCCAAATCTAAAATCTACTTTTAGATTTGATAATCAAGAAGTTCCATTTTGGGCCTTGACATTGGTTTGACCAAAAATGGCCAAAAACGACGAAGAATCACCTACGATTCGGGCCTTGTGCTCATCTAGCAATGGGTAACCAAATCTACTTTTAAATTTGAAAACTGAGAACTTCCATTTTTGGGTCTCGGCATGGGTCTAACTAAAAGAGGCCCAAAAATAGCCCAAAATCGTTGGCGATTAGGACCCATGCTCATCTCCCTAATGGGTGTACTGAAATCTACTTTTAGATTTGAAAACCAAGAACTTCTATATTTTTGGCCTCGGCGTGGGATTGACCAAAAATGGCACAAGAATAGACATGAATCACCCATGATAGGGGCCTCGTGCTCATCTCCCTAATGGTATCAAAATCTACATTTATATCTAAAAACTAAAAAATTCCATTTGTGGGCCTTGGAGTAGGTTTGATAAAGAATGGCCCAAAATCACTTGCATTTGAGAACTTGTGCTTGTATCTCCCCAATGGGTATCCAAATCTACTTTTTTATTTGAAAACCAAGAACTTCCATTTTTGGACCTCATCATGGGTTTGACCAAAAACATCTTGGAGTCGCCTGTGATCAGGGCCCCATGCTCATCTACCTAATGGGTATCCAAATCTACTTTTAGATTTGAAAATCAAGAACTTCCATTTTTGGGCATTGACGTGTGTTTGACCAAAAGAGGACCAAGAACAACATAAAATCGCTCATGACTAGGGCCCATGTTCATCTCCCCAATGGGTATCCAAATCTAATTTTAGATTTAAAAATCAAGAACCTCCATTTTTGGACGTCGATGCAGGTTTGAGCAAAAGATTCCCAAGAATGGTGTGGAATTTCCCGTGACAGAGGCCCCATGCTCATCTCCCCAATGTCTATCCAAATCTACTATTAGATTTAAAAACTAAGAACTTCCATTTTTGGACATTGACGCAAGATTGACCAAAAGAGGTCAAAAATCAACTCGAAACCCACATGATCGGGGCCTTGTAATTATCTTCCCAATGGTTATCCTAATCTAATTTTAGATTTAAAAATCAAGAACTTCCACTTTTGAGGCATGGTGTGGGATTGACCAAGAAGGGCCCAAGAGTGTCTTGGAATTGCTTGCAATCAGTGCCTCATGCTCATCTCCCTAATGGATATCCAAATCTACTTTTAGATTTGAAAACCAAGAACTTCCTTTTTTAGGCCTTAGCATAGGTCTGACTAAGAACAACCCCATAGCAACCCATAATCACCCTCTATCATGGCCCCATGCTCATCTCCCCAACGAGTATCCAAATCTACTTTTATATTTGAAAAATCAAGGACTTTCATTTTTGGGCCTAGGTGTAGGATTAACCAAGAATGACACAAGAATAACTTGGAATTGACTGCAATCGATGCCCCATGGTCATCTCCCCAATGGATATCCAAATCTACTTTTAGATTGGAAAACCAAGAACTTCCATTTTCGGGCCTGGGCATGGGTTTGAGCAAGAACAAATCAAGAATGGACTAGCCCAAGAGATGAATAGGGTTTCCTTGGGAATACGCCTATTGTCCATCTCATGACTATAGATGGAATTCTCTATTGTAATAAATCGTTGGAAAACCATTTCTCCTTGGGTTGCAAGTGCAAAATGCTCATCTTTCCCCTTGACCTTGATTATCCAATATTTCTTCTTGGTTATTCATTTCTTGGGATGGAGTTTTGGGTGAAGCCTCCAACATTTGGCCTCCCAGATTCCATTCAATATTCAATACTCGCATTAGTTCATGCATGGGTTTCTTCACCTTCTAGAGTACCAACAATTCTTATCCTTATGACCCCTTTTCTTGCAAAAAAAAACAAACCAAATATATTGTGGCATACCTTTTTGGTTTGTGATGATATTTTCCAGCTTGTTTGTTTGGTCCCCCAAGAGTTGGAGTAGATATGAATGGTGAAATCATCTCTTTGATGCCCTCTTCCAAGCCTCTACATGAAGATTTGAGTGGGTTATTGCACACTCCTTTTCCAGGTGCCTTTTCCTCCATGGAAAGATTCTTTTTGGATTCCTCTAGCCTTGATGAATGTGGTTTGAGATGAACTTGTGATGGGATATTGTCCATTGAATCCTAGGCCTTTATGCTTATGCCTCTATTGAGCTACAATGGGGATTAGAATCCCTTGGCCTTCTTTTACTAGTCCTTGGCAATCATATCCCATTTACCTTGTGAGCTTAGAATCGATGCACTTACTTCTCTTTTCAAAATCACTAAAGGTCTCTTAAGGAAGGGTCTTGGAAGGTGAGTTTACAATGCTTGAGTCCATCATGGTTCTAGGTTCTGCAATGGAAATGGAAAGGGCTTGCTTGGTCTCTTGGAAAATTGCTTGTAGTTTCTTCAAGGCCTCTTCCTTTGTTTCCAAATCTTAGTATAGTTGAGCAGTCACTTTGGTGAACCTCTCTTCTTTCCAATTATCTAGTTGAGTGAATTTCTCCCCCAATTTCAAGAACTACAATTTCTCCTGTCTAATTCAGCCTTCATGGTGGTAAAGGAGTCATGGCACTTGGAAAGATATTTTTCCAACTCATTCGCTTTTTTTCTCAAATAATGACTTTCTTCTGGTATCTACATGTTGAAATCTCTCAACTCTTCTAGCATCTCCCTCTTCAAAGATTTTTTCATGGTAGTTGCTTCAAGGTCTCTGATGAACCTACTCTAATACCATATGATCCATAAAATGGTATATCTATGGCTCATTCATCTCATGAACATAGATTTATACAAAAACAAATAATGTTATGTGTTGTTAATCACAAACATGCAGAAAAAATAATGGCTCTATTTCATATTTGGTTCACTACTCGACTGCTTTCTTCAGTAGACATACCTCTGCGCAATGGAGTCTCTCCAAATCTATTCTCAAGCTACAAGTTATCTCCACATATCGAATGGAATATATGTGGTAGTGTTGTAGCTATACTCTA
Source organism: Picea glauca (assembly GCA_000966675.3). Lineage (NCBI taxonomy): Eukaryota > Viridiplantae > Streptophyta > Pinopsida > Pinales > Pinaceae > Picea > Picea glauca. The sequence continues at coordinate 22,915 of JZKD02S0024702.1, read as the reverse complement.
GTGATCAAATAAATGAATAATGGTTGAATACAAAAATGTTGTGGTGTACCATAATGGAACTAACTAAAATGATATTTACTCATACAAACCCACCACAAAATAATAAACACTTAGCAAGAAGCAATTAAAATATTGGTTGTAGAATGTGGTTAAACAATGAACCAATAATACACTCAACCAAAACACTCAAGCAATCATTTAAACCAATGAGTAGAGATGGGATTATAGTGTAGCTTTGTTATAGCTCTTGTGGTTTACATAGAATGCAATAACATATTGAAACCAAAACTACATCAAGTATACACATCCATCAACACCATGAGACAACACATATTCTTTCTACATTGGAATTCCAAATGGGAAAACTAGGTTCTAGGGGATTTTTATTAAGTGGGAATACTTTACAAAAGGGTGAGATATACACAAATTTAGTGTATTGTTACTCATTGGTAGGAAATTTGTAGATGGCCATGGCTCAACAACAATTTTCACTCATCATGGGAAAGACTCAATGTCTTCTTCTCCTCCAACCATCAAGAAGACAACTTTCTTGAGCTCTCATCTTTTCTATTTCCCTTGGAAGGCACACCATCACAATGGTTCATTTTAACTTCCAAGGGAATTTTGAACATTTTATCAACTTTCCCCAAAAAAACCAATTAAATGCTTACCAATTTTACAAAAATAATTTGATGTGGATCCAATTTAGATCACACCTCCCCATTTGCAATATTTTGGTCTCTAAAAGCTTCAACCCCCTTCAATCTTCTTTTTCTATGCCTTCAAGCATCCTCTACCAAATCTCTAAGAAAGGGTGCCTTAATTGCAATATGGAAGATAAGAAATGAATATGGGTTGCCTTGGGCATAAGCCTATTGTTCATCTTATGGTTAGAGATGGAATTCTCTATTGCTATAGGTCATTGGAAAACCACTACTCCTTGGGTTGCAAGTGCAAGCAATACCTCTTTCCCCTTGACCTTGAATCTGTTGGAAACGAAAGTCACCCCTGGATTGCATCAGGAGCAGAGCCCGATGCCCATCAGTTTAATGTCACGATTTGTTTATAAAGGGGTGATCAAATGGAAGTAAACTCAGAACAATATCGTCTTAACTCTGAAACTAGGCCAGGCATGCATGGGCAAGTGAGGTCTTAGATAAACTTCAAACAGTGAGTTGTAATAAGGGTGAGCAAGGGGGAAGACTTGTATGAGAAGAGTGCGAGAGTCTGTCATAAACATCAGGTTCCTAACAGACTGGAGAAGAAAGTGCCCAAACACAAGACCCTCTTATATTCAAACACAGAAGACCAGGGAATACAATAATGCAACGACAAATCCTTTATCATAACATAACTATAAGAATTCATGCGAATCATTTGATCATGAACTCTCTGGTATGAGACAAAAACATAGATGGAGTAAGGAAACTGTTTGTCATAAACCAAGAAATCTCAGATACAGACACACAACCAGGAAACCAGAGTGGTTGTTAAAACTTTACAGTTGGGAGCTTTGCTCTACCATCGATCATTACAAAAATGGCGAAAATGCCTACATATACTCAAAACAAAACACCGCAGTGAAAACGAGATACTGCAATTAAAATATTGTGTCTGCATGCCTTCCGACAGTCTGCGCATGCAGACTGGACGATTGTGCGCCTATGACAAACGCCATCTTAACTGCGCGCGGCTCCAGCAAGGGGAGTAGCTGAGCTATTAAGTGCCGAGCTAGCGTGTGCAGGCTTTCCTGACGAGTTGAGGACTCGGCGCGGCCTTCATGAAAAGAACCAGTACAGAGGACCATCTCGGGCAGGCCCTCAGCCGAGACATCCATAATTTGCAATTAATGATTGAGGAGAGGCCTCAACCACCCTCTCTTTTCTGCGTTCATTCCTGGCAGCTACTGGGATTTCACGCCGAATCCGTGCCTGGAGAATGTAGTGCCCCCTCTCTTTGAATCTAAATTCGGCGCCTTTGGCTTCCCCATACAACCCCTTCTACTCCCTAGAGTGACCACGGGCTGTGACCCTACGCCTATCTACCAGAGTGTTGTCAGTGCTTCGGGGTTCGCGGATGAGAAAGGATTAAGATCTTTCTCTTTCAAAGTCGCGATGGGCGAAATGCCGGGAGGACCTAACGATCGCCACACGTCCCTCCAAAATGAACGGCTGAGATGGATTTTCGACGCTTTGGGACCCGAGTGGCCAAATGTCAAACATAAGCGCCCCTCCTCTAGGCTTGCTCCTTTACGACCAGGTGCCAAAACCACGGGCCCGAATTTGGGCACTATCGGCATTTCGGAGTTCAGGGTTTCGAGAAGTTAAGGGAAGAGGAGCACGTACCCCTTGAACTCCTGAATGCCGACGTGACACGGATGTGTGCCGCGTGTCCCTCAGATGAACGACCCAGATAATACGCTATTATATAGGGGGCTCCCCCCATTTGCAGGCTCACTTGATGTGACCTGGGGCTAAGACCCTAAGCTAGGCGCCAAAGGCACTTTCGGAGCTTCGCTGATTAGTGATTTCAAATGCAATGAACGGACAACTCCTTGTCTCCTGAATCACCGATCCCCGATACGCGAACTGGCTGCCACCTGTCCCAATGAGATCGGACGATCCAGACTTGCTTTGAACCATTGGCGCTGCCCTTCGTGCTAAACCCCAGGCAACTTGACAGCCCCAAAAACCCGATGATCGTCGATTAACTCTGTAGGTGGATCTCGACCGTCGACAGTAGAACTTCGCCCGCTCACTCGACTTGCTACTGAAAAAGGGATTCTCTCGTGTTGCGCTTAACGCTTCCCGCGCAACCAGTAGGTCTGGGTGCTCTCGAGCCCGGGACAAGAATTATCGCTAACATTAGGCTCCATGGGGGATAGAGTCATCCCTGTAATGCTCTATGAACTCATTCAACAACTTCAGTGCCTTGCTGTTGGGCTATGGAGTCATGCTCAAAACATCCCGCTGCTGAAAATATAGGCTGAAAAATAAAAGTAACAAAATAAAGCTACATACTCAAAGGAGCTTATTTATATACAGTCCTAATGCTAATGAAATATTTTACATGGGCTAGGTGAAAGAAAACTTCCACCATAGCCATTCAAGCAACTTCCTAGATAGAAGCTCCTTCCTTCTATCGATGATCATAAGCGGATGGTGTAACCGTGATAGCAGAGCGGTTACACTCTTCAACTCCTCCTTACAGGCTAGAGTTGAGATGAAATAGGGTGGCTCCAAGGCATAGGGGAAATTCCACTCCATGTACTTGCAGACAGGGTCATCGAATGAGTGACCATTTCCAAGGAATTGGCGACATACAACCTCTTTTGCTACATTGTTGTTCACACGCGGCCGAATGTCTCTAATAACCACAGGCGGGTGAATAACTGAAGTAGGCTCGTTGATCTCGGGTGGTGGCTTCTCACTGACTGTCTCTAAACAAAGGGCAGACTGCCCCTCTGGTTATTTTTCCTCTTCTTGTTGGCTCTCCTCTAGGTCTGATTCATATTCATCATAAATAGGGACCATGGGGTGATTCTGCTTGCCGACTGGCTGTTCAGTATGTTCATAGTGATCGAATGTAGGGTAAGCTTGCTGCTCATCATCACTATAATATTCATCAAAAAGGGTCTGTCCTTCATGGATATGATCCTCCTCTAGAATGGTGATCCCGTAAAAAATATCAGTTTCAGGGACAGTGGGACCCGCTGCTTCTAGTTGCTCACACGTAATCTTTTCCTTGTTAATCCCAGGTAAACATATATCGTGAGAAACTCCCTGAAGAAAAAGAGAGGAAACCTCTTCCACAATAATCTCTTCTTTACAAATGGGAAGGTCTCCGTCCTCAGAAACCGGGTTGCTAGGAATATCTGCTTCAATCCGACATTTAGGTGAGCCACCTACCATGGACCACATCTGCTCTACAAACTCATAATCTCCACAAGAGGCGTGTTGATCTTTATGAACATCTAAAAGAACAGACGCATCTGATATGATGTCAGATGCTTCCATTCTCGAGCTAACACCACTCATATCATTCAACACCTCAATTTTTTCACAGCAGATTCTTTCCTCCACAGTAAGGGCTTCATCGCAGACATGGTCTACAAGGCCAGCAAAGGCTTCACGAAGCAAAGAAAATTCTTCACAACAATTTTCATACAAACAATCAGCTGGATAGTAATCTTTACAAAAATAATTGAAAGTTGTATGAAAACCTGTTAAAGAGCGGATGCTCGCAGCGGGAAGAGATCGACACGACTCAAGAGTAGATCCCTTAATGAATACCTGAAGAGCTTAATCTGGACATCCTCATGTGTGATATTGTGTCGGCGAATAGCTTCATGGAAGTCCAGTAAATGTTGAGTTGGTACCTCCCAACTTTTTGCGTGAAATTCAGGGAGTAAATCTTCCCAGATGTCTCTATCAAGAAGTGCATTAGGAAAACCAACTATTTGAGAAAAGTCACACAAAGCAAACCTTTGAGCCAGAATTTTCTCCATATCGAACCAGTGGAGTCGCCAATCGATCCTCGAATCATGGATTCGCCAGGTGAAAGATGCGCAGCTTCAAGTGTGTCTGGTCCTTGTTCACCATCAAAGGCNAGATCTTAACATTGTCGTTACCCCAGGAAGCTTCTCAGGCTGAGAAAGCAGCTGCTGAAACCTTCTCGAGAAAGCTCCTTAGGGTCAGCTTTCAGGTGTGCTAACAGTAGTCACAGCTGAAACAGTGATGTGGAAACAATGGAGTAGCCACAGTGGAGTTTCCAAGTGCACAGTAGCAATCTTTAAGGGCTCTGATGTCTGATGCACCTTCAAAATCAAAGGCTCAATGTCGTTCTGCCCAGGGAAAATCTTCAACTTCGTCCCTGACAACGGTGCCAGAAATGTTGGCGACGGAAGTCACCCCTGGATTGTAGCAGGAGAAGAGCCCGACGCCCATCAGTTTAATGTCACGATTTGTTTATAAAGGGGTGATCAAATGGAAGTAAACTCAGAACAATATCATCTTAACTCTGAAGCTAGGCCAGACATGCATGGGCAAGTGAGGTCTTAGATAAACTTCAAACAGTGAGTTGTAATAAGGGTGAGCAAGGGGGAAGACTTGTATGAGAAGAGTGTGAGAGTCTGTCATAAACATCAGGTTCCTAATAGACTGGAGAAGAAAGTGCCCAAACACGAGACCCTCTTATATTCAAACACAGAAGACCAGGGAATACAATAATGCAACGACAAAATCCTTTATCATAACATAACTGTAACAATTCATGTGAATCATTCGATCATGAACTCTCTGGTATGAGACGAAAACATAGACGGAGTAAGGAAACTGTTTGTCATAAACCAAGAAATCTCAGATACAGACACACAACCAGGAAACTAGAGTGGTTGTTAAAACTTTACAGACAGGAGATTTGCTCTACCATCGATCATTACAAAAATGGCGAAAACGCCTACATATACTCAAAACAAAACACCGCAGTGAAAACGAGATACTGCAATTAAAATATTGTGTCTGCATGCCTTCCGACTGTCTGCGCATGTAGACTGGACGATCGTGTGCCTATGACAGACACCATCTTAACTGCGCGCGGCTCTAGCAAGGGGAGTAGCTGAGCTATTAAGTGTCGAGCTAGCGTGTGCAGGCTTTCCTGAGGAGTTGAGGACTCGACGCGACCTTCATGAAAAGAACCAATGCAAAGGACCATCTCGGGCAGGCCCTCAGTCAAGACATCCATAATTTGCAATTAATGACTGAGGAGAGGCCTCAACCACCCTCTCTTTTCTGCATTCATTCCTGGCAGCTACTGGGATTTCTCGCCGAATCGGCGCCTGGAGAATGTAGTGCCCCCACTCTTTGAATCTAAATTCAGCGCCTTTGGCTTCCCTGTACAACCCCTTCTACTCCCTAGAGTGACCACGGGCTGTGACCCTACACCTATCTACCAGAGTGCTATCGGTGCTTCGGGGTTCGCGGATGAGAAAGGATTAAGATCTTTCTCTTTCAAAGTCGCGATGGGCGAAATGTCGGGAGGACCTAACGATCACCATGCGTCCCTCCAAAATGAACGGCTGAGATGGATTTTCGGCGCTTTGGGACCTGAGTGGCCAAATGTCAAACATAAGCGCCCCTCCTCCAGGATTTCTCCTTTACAACCATGTGCCAAAACCATGGGCCCGAATCTGGGCGCTATAGGCATTTTGGGGTTCGAGGTTTCGAGAAGTTAAGGGACGAGGAGAACGTACCCCTCGAACTCCCGAATGCCGACGTGACACGGATGTGTGCCGCGTGTCCCTCAGGTGAATGACCCATATAATACACTATTATATAGGGGGCTCCCCCCATTTGCAGGCTTGCTTGATGTGACCTGGGGCTAAGACCCTGGGCTAGGCGCCAAAGGCGCTTTCGGAGCTTCGTTGATCGGTGATTTCAAATGCAATGAACGGACAACTCTTTGTCTCCCAAATCACTGATCCCCAATACGCCGACTGGCTGCCACCTGTCCCAACGAGATCGGACGATCCAGACTTGCTTTGAACCATTGGCGCAACCCTTCGTGCTAAACCCCGGGCAACTTGACAGCCCCGAAAACCCGATGACCGTCGATTAACTCTGTAGGTGGATCTCGGCCGCCGACGACAGAACTTCGCCCGCTCACTCAACTTGCTACTGAAAAATGGATTCTCCCGTGCTACGCTTAGCGCTTCCCGCACAACCAGCAGGTCTGGGTGCTCTCGAGCCCGGGACAAGAATTATCGCTAACAGAATCTCCAATATTTCGTCTTGGTTGTTCAGTTCTTGGGATCAATTTCTAGGTGAAGCCTCCAACATTTGGCCTCCCAATGTCCATTCAATCCATAGTACTGGAAATAGTTCATGCATGGGTCGCTTCACCTTTTAGAGTGCCAACAATTGCTATCCTTATGACCCCTTTTCTTCCAATAGAACCAAACCAAAGAAACTATCTCATACCTTTTCAGTTTGTTATGATGCTTTCCATCTTGGTTGTTTGGTCCCTCGAGAGTTTTATTCGATATGGATGGTGGAACCATCTATATGTTTCCCTCTTCCAAGCCTCTACTAGAATATTTTAGTGGCTTGTTGCACACTCCTTTTCCAGTTTCCCTTTCCTCCATGGGAATGGCTTCTTTTCTAGTTCCTCTTGCCTTGACAGAGGTAGTTTGAGATGAACTTATGATGGCTTATTATCTGCCAAATCCTAGGCCTTCATGCTTGGGGCTCTATTGAGCTACAATGGGGATCAAAATCCCTTAACCTTCCTTGCCTAGTCCTTGGCCATCATAGCCCATTTTCATCATGATCTTAGAACCAATGCATTTTCTATGATTTTCAAAGTCACCAAAGGTCTCTTGAGGAAATGTCTTGGAAGGTGAATTTAGAATGATTGAGTCCTTCATGGTGCTAACTTCCACAGTGGAAACATAAACATATTTCTTGTTCTCTTGATAGCTACTTGTAGTTTCTTCAAGGCATCTTCCTTCCATGCCAAATCATAGTATAGATGAGCAATCACTTCTTTGAACCTCTCTTCTTGCCAATTATCTAGCTAAATGAATTTCTCCCCCAATTACAAGAGTTGCAATATGCTCCTGTCTAATTCTTCCCTCATGGTGGTGAATGAGTCCTAGCACTTAGCAAGTTCTTTTTCTATCTCATCCTCTTTTTGTCTCTGATATCGGCTTTCTTCTTGTATCTTATCATTGAAGTCTCTAAACTATTCCAGCATCTCCCTCTTCAAGGATTTTTCCCATGGTAGTTTCTTCAAGGTCTCAGATGAACCTGTTTTGATACTATATGATCCGTAAATGGTATTCCTATGGCCCATCCATCTCATCAACATAGATCTCTATGGAAATAAATAATTCTCTATGTTGCTAATCACCAATGGGAATAAAAAGTAATGGCTATATTTCATATTTGGTTCACTACTCGTCTACTTTCTTCGGTAGACATACATATGTTCAATGGAGGCTCTCCAAATCTACTCTCAAGCTCCAAGTTCTCTACACACATTGAATGGAAGATATGTGGCAGTGTTGTAGTTATAATTTAGTGATAAAAATAAGTGAATAATGGGTGAATATTACAATGTTGTAGTGTATGGTAATGGAACTAACTGAAATTTTATGTACTCATACAAACCCACCACAAAATAATAAACACTCAATAAGAAGTAATTTTCAGATTGCCAAATTGGTTATAGAATGTGGTTAAACAATGAACCAACAATACACTCAACTAATTCCAACACTCAAGCAATCATTTAAACCAGTGAATTGATCTAGGTGGATCTCGGTGGCCATCCACCTTTTCCACTGAATCAACATTTCGAGCCTATGGTTTTGATAAACCATGATATTCACCTTTTTGATAGGGAATGGAATGTAATTCCATCTTCATTTGTTAATTACAAACATCATGTAATGATCTTATGTACATGCCTACAACATAGCGTTAATGCTCTGGATCCCATTAGAACTCTGTAATTAAGCAAGTTCAATCTAGAGTAGTATCGGGATGGGTGATCGCCTGAGAATTCCTAGTGTTTTACATGCCTATGACATTTTATAAACTTAGTATCCCACACGCATCATGGGAATTGTTCTCCTCTCACTCTCTCATACATAATTGAGGTGAAGGAGGCTCTTTAATCATGCAATGCAGTGTGATGTAAATCTTGTTGTGAATGAAGCGCAATCAACATCTCTTTCTTTTAAGAGATAAGCAACCCCATTCTGCCATTTTTTGATCTACAATGTTTTTCTATCTTATTCATTAATAGAAGTTGTGTTTCATTGCATCTATCTGTCCTCTGCTATATTTTAATTTTTTTCTCGTTTCGTTCTCATCATAATCTGGATTAGTGGTATCAGAGTAGTTTGGTCCTTTTTGTTTCTCAGAGAAGGTCCCCGACGAGGTCAGGGTATAGAGAGTTGGGTCTCGAGTATTTTCGCTTGAGGACAACTGATCTTTCCAGCCCAAGGAACCTCCCATGGAGGAAGAAGAGAGAGATGACAAAGCATGAGATCCTTTCAAGACATTGCTCGAGGAAGCACTTATGTGATAGAGGAACGAGATGATGGAAAAAAATTCTCAGATTGTTCGAAGACTACCGATGGCAATGGTCGAGGCATTTTTGACAAGCAACCATTTCGTGAGTGCGACACCCTTCAAGGTATAAGTCAATTTTGATATCCCCTTATTTGAAGGCCAAGTAGATCCAGATGCTCTAGAAAAATGGTTGAATCTGCTAGAAGGTTATTACTTTGTCAAAAAAAAAATCGGTAGTGAAAATATCACCTTCATGTTCCTTAAATCCCTTCACCATGTCAGATCTTGTTGGGAAGGTTATTGGGAGAGGTACATCGCAGATGAATCTACACAATTTGGGAGAGAACCCACTTGGGCGTCCTTTGTAGATGCCCTAAAGGAGGATTTCTACCCTATTAAGCCCTAATATTGGCTCATTACCCCTTAATTGGGGCATATTAAATTAGTAATGTTAATTTATTTATGTCAGCTTTATTCCATTAGTTGTAATTATACCTCCTAGTCTCCTATATATACCAAGGAGGCATTTTCATTTGGAGTCATCTTGTACTTGAACATTTATGTGGGGTAAAAGGAGGTTCCCCCTCGAAGAGGCTTATTATCTGAAATTATCTATTTTTCAAGGCATTGAGTACTTATTCTGATGTTTTTCTATGCTATATTGATATTTGGTTCTTAATATATGGTATCAGAGCTCAAGGTCTTGGGGTTTCGCTGCTACATCTGAGACACCTTGGAATTTTTGCTATGAATTTTTTTCTACAACGTTTCAAAAGAAACAGCTTGAAGGATATTTAGTAGACGAATCAAGATACGTTGGGTTAAAATTTCAGCTCCTGAGGCCTTATACTTTCGGAGATATAGCTCGTGCAAGATAGGGTTATGGAATCATCCTGAACTGAGTCATTACAGAATTTTCGCTATAAAAACAATTATGTAACGTTTCAAACCCTAAACTCCAGAGGATATTCACAGAAATTAGTAAGGTATCTTTGGTAAAAATTTCATCTTCTGGTTCATCTTACATTTGTAGATACACCTGTTGGAAGATAGGGTATCCGACTAGTCCTATTGACTAGTCTCAAGAAGGTGTTCCAGGTAAAACAATCATAACTTATTCCTAGAGTATCCAAATTGAATGAGACTGGTTTCATTGGATAGTGGGCAATCTGTAGTATTTCTAGTATGAGAAATACTACAGACTTAAAAGGTACGTTGGGTTAAAATTTCAGCTCTTGAGACCTTATACTTTCAGATATATAGCTCGTGCTAGATAGGGTTATGGAATCATCCTGAACTGAGACATTGACATTTCAGACCCTAAACTCTGGAGGATATTCACAGAAATTAGTAAGGTATCTTTGGTAAAAATTTCAGCTTCTGGTTCATCTTACATTTGTAGATACACCCGTCAGAAGATAGGGTATCCGACTAGTCTCAAAAAGGTGTTCCAGGTAAAACAATCATAACTTCTTCCTAGAGTATCCAAATTGAGTGAGACTAGTTTCATTGGATAGTGGACAGTCTGTAGTATTTCTGGTACAAGTTTCATAATTTTATATCAGTCATTTTGTGTGGGGAACGCAATACAAGTGAGATCTCTTAGAAAAGACAAATATCAACAAGTTGTGGGGAAGTTACCATAAATTCCACTTGGCACATCCAATTTTGATCAAACCTATGGAATTATAGAGAAGAAATATCAGAGAACTACATAAAATAAATTTCCATACCTAGAAGGGCCGAAACTTGAGAGATACAACAGAATAAAGATTGTCTAGCAGAACCACCTCAAAATCAAGGTTCAAAAGTGATACTTGGCCAACATGCCACCCAAAAAGGGAACTTCT
>JZKD02S0024680.1:15065-26667 GCA_000966675.3 Picea glauca | reverse complement strand
ATAGGGGGTATTAATTTGGTTTGATGCTTGATAAGGGAAAGACCCGATCGACAATTCAGCCTGATTTATAAATTGGAATTAAAAGTTAATATTGGTCTCATAGTCTAATTGGGGTATAATTAAAGGTGACTAGGTTTAAAAAAAAGTCATCATTGGAATGCTCGAATCAAGGTCTCTTATGACTTTATGAAATACTCATGATAGATAATAATGACTATTCAAATATTGTAATAGACATTATGTTTAAATAAATGATTTAAATTCAAAAGGAAAACCCTTTATTTCATGGAACGAGAGATTAAAATGTCATGATGCTAGACATTTGTTAAAAATAACATGAGAAAGAAAAGGTGGTGCTTGGTTTCAAATAATAATATTGACCTCAAGCATGAAAGTGACAAGGACCAAATTTACATTTTGAAACCATGTTGAGTGATAACATTAATTAACTTTAGGGTATAGATAGTGTTTTTCGACTTATCTAACTTCATCAACTCGTAACTTTTTCTCAAGACCTTAAGGTGTCATGATATTTTATAATGTTTAGAAGAAAAAAAGAACTTTTAAAAGAATTGTCACATGACCCCTTTAAAATTTATTGCTCTGTTATCCTGTCATTCATTAGCTATAGTGATTTCGATTTTGATTCATACTTAATTAAGCGGAGGTCAAATTTTAAAATTTGATAAGTGTCAGATGATTATCACGTATTCAACATGAAGACACTTCAAATATTTAAGCATTCAGAATCATTTTATGATGTGGTGGTTCTTCACACAAGACCAACGTGGATAGTTTCTCTTTTGAATAAAAGAGAATAAAATAAAATGATGCCAAAAAAAGGAAATTTTTTGCTTCCATTCTTTCATTGGATAGCCCTATGTGCCAGCTTCATCCAACATTATATGAAATAAAAAACAAAGGTCATATGCCCAACTTCCAAGATACTGCCAATTTTCTCACATTCTCAACATTTCCGCAAACTCCATTTATCTCTATACACTCCTCAAGTTGTACCCCTTAACTCTCCAATTTTTCATGATTTTCCTTATTTCTCCGCATTTTATTAATTGTATTTCTCCACATTTTATTATTTTTATTTCTCCCACTTTTTATTATTTTTATACTAAGTTTTACCACCCTCACATTTCTCTCCTCCCTATATTTACCAAGTCTTACCAAGATTTACTGCCTACCTGCATTGACCAAACCCCCTACCTTTACTAAGTATTACTAAGTTTTACCGCATATCCGCGTTGACCAAACCCCCACACCTACAAATACCAACATTTCTCTCCTCCCTATATTTACTAGTTTTACTATGTTTACTGAACCCTCATACCTGCATACCTGTAAACCCTCGCAACCTGCATTTCTACAATCCTCAAATTGCACCCACATTGACCAAACCCCTGCAACTACAAACCCCCGCAACCCACATTTCCAAAATCCACAAATTGCACCCGCAAACCCCCACAACCCACAATTCTGCAACAGTGCCCTATCTTCCCGCATTTTATTATTTTTGTTATTCCTCATTGTTATTTTTTCATTTCTTCACATTTTATTATTTTTATTTTTATTATTGCTCATTATTATTTTTCCATTTCTGTGGATTGAATATCTTTATTATTATTGTTATTATTATTATTATTCCTCATCCCTTATTTCTCCACACCCCTAACTAGACAAACTAATTCTCTACTAGGGATGATTTTAGGGGCTAAATTTTATTCATGGTCTAATTTTCCATGGTTTTTCCCAAAAAACGATTCCCCAAATTCTATAGGATAAAATTATTTTACCTTAAAAATTGCCAAAACTTTATAGAAACTATATAAAATCCTTATAAATTTGAATATTTTTACAAAAATATCGCCAAACATTTTATATTTGGCATATGAAGGATTAGTAAGATTCCCCAAGGTTCCTACATTCTAAAATAAAAATTCATCCTTCAAATCATCCATGTTCTCTATGTTGACCAACCACTTATTCTCTTCCTTTGGCATGCCTTTCAATACACACTCCAACCTATGAGAACATGACACATGGAAACCCCTGAACATTTGGATATGTGGCAGTGAAGTGGACCTATCTTTAAGTAACACTAGGGAAGCATGGGTTGAACACGGATGATTGGGCAGTGATGTGGAAACCAAGAACTACACTATGCACAAGCTACACAAGGTTCCATGGTTGTCTCTCTACTTCACACAAGTAATATGGGATGTCATTTTCTTATAAGCATGAGATTAGAACCCTCCCACAATGAAAGTGGGATAAATAGGGTCGACTTACAAAATCAAGGGCCAAGAATTCATGTGAAGAATAGATCGACGATTGTTGACACCCTATCTTCTGGAGCCCATAACGTTTGCTCACAATGTCCAAATTGAGAAAACAAGATCTCGTTGGAAAGCTAGAGCCATGAAGAATAGCCTGGAATGGATTTATATGGTTTCCATGGTATTTATCATGTGTTAAAAATCAAAACACAATTGTGACTATTTCTGAATTGGTAGAAAATTATTTTAAAAAATGGTTTATTAAAAGAAAATTCAAGAAAACCTAAAGTGGGTCCCAGTTGGGGGAACATATAACTAAGTTCACATTTACAAAGGGGATTTAATAATCATTCATATTTTCATAATCGTAGCACCATTACATGAGTATACATAAGAATGGTTGAATGATGTGTAAAAAGTGATCGCTAATCCACCGCAATCTTGAAGATCAAAGAAACGATTACAACAATTTCGCTCGATATGCTCCCTCTTATTTAAAGAATGAAAAATAAGACACAAGGGCTATTCTCTACTATAATTTTTGTGAGTACATGCATTTGTCTAAAGCATTTCCCTCACTTTAATTCCTTTTTAGTCTACAAATAATCCATCCTTGTCATTCAAACTATTTTCTCTATACAACACTGATTTGTAACTACTTATTTTGTGTTCTAGTTTACCTATGCTTGATATATGGTCCACGAGAGCTTCATCCCAGTCCACCAGGTCAAATGCATTTCTTATTTCTCATTTAATTATCAAGAATATTATGTAGTGTTGAGTTTTTTCACGCATTTTATTTGATATTGAACAATCGGTTTGTACTTATTTTTGAAATGTCACAGAGAGCTATATTGGAGCTCATGACTTTTGTGGTTTAATACTTCTATTTGAGCATGAAATCAAGAGAATGAGTTTCCTTTATATATTTATTGTATGAATGTTTCTAAATCATTTAAGGTTCGCTAAAAGGAGAATCTTTTCTACTCTTTGTTTTATTCATTTTTCTTTAGACATATTTTTGTGTCTTGCCATTATATGGAGATGTATATGATACAATGTTATGAACTATTTTCTTTCCTCATGATTTAAAAATTCTTTCTTTTTCAAATTGTTCTTTTCTCACTCCACTCTCTGGAATTAGTGTGATGAATGGTAAATCCATTGTTTATAAATATGGACATAATTATTATCTGAGTGAGAAATATAAGAGCACCACCTCTTTAAAAATGCAAAGGATATTTTTGAATTTGCATAAAAATACCTTACGAGGTTGTCTCTTGTCCTTAACAGGAAAATAGATCAACACTTTTAGCAACTCTAATGGGGATATGAGTCATTTTCAAGAAATCTAATACTTTTATTTTAGGATAAGATGTTACTGAAAAACTAGAAGCTATCAAGTTCAAGTCTTGGAAGGAGATCTGGTATATTTATTGTTGAATGGTTTAAGAAGAACTTAGTTCTTGAAAACCTTGTTCAAGGAACATTATATGGCCTTCAAGATATATTATTGGAATTTGAGGCCCAAGTCAATTATGATGAACTCTGGAGAATCAATAAACCATCCAAGATTCGGGAGGATGAGCTCCCTGACGAATCCATTATTAAAACTTTGTACTTTGAAAAAATATGCCTTGGAAAATCCATTAAAAAAATTATGGAATTACAAGAATATGTCTATAATGACTCCACAAAAGATTTTATTTCATGTTGTGATGGTATTTTTCCTTCTCCACCAATCCAATAAAAAATTGTTCAATTGATTGTAAAGGGAGAAGGCTATCAAAGAAAGAAATAGTTGCATAAAATTCCCCTAAATTTGCAAAGAGAGGTGCATCCCTTGCCAAATATTTCCATGGATAAGTTTCCCATCTTCTTTGGAAATACTTCAGAGGATGCAGAGAATAATTTGATTAAGTTTAATAATGTTTGTAATATTTACAATGTGCCTGAGGATGACATTTCTTTCCAATTGTTTATATAAACTCTAAAAGGAAATTCTTATGAATGATTTTATTCATTATTGCTCGAAACCATCACTAGTTGGGATGTATTAGAAAACTTATTTGTCAAGAAATATTTCCCAAGGAAATGTCCATTTTCTCTTTTCTTAAAGTTGGTTGAAATCAGGATGAATGAAAAAGAGATAGTTAAAAAAATCACTTTCAAATTTCTAAAAGTTCTTCATAAGATTCCTCCATAAATGATTCTCAATGATTTCATCATTTTTAGATGCTATGAAAATGTTTTACACACGAATATAATACTTTTATTGAAGCAAGAGGGAAAGTGCATGTAGAAAATGTTAATGTAGGGAGCTCAATTCATTCACCAAAATATTCATGAAAATAAAGATGATCTCTTAAACTTTCCAATATGGTTCCAATATCATGGAGAAAGGGATTTAGAAGAGAAATCCAATGAAAGAAGTAAACATTTGTTTACATTGAATTGTGTTCCTACAGTTGAAAATGACTATCCTAATGCTTCATCTCAAGACAAATACCATCTTCCACTTGCTCCATTGGAGGGAAATTGTGACCTCTCATATGCTCAATCTAAGATTAATGTTGAAAATCAGTTTAAGGAGGGATTTGATGAACCTCTACCAAATGCACATGAATATTTCATTCAATCTGGGAATGATGAAAATGTTGCAGTGGGTTCTCAATGGCCACATCTAGTTTATACAAATCCAAAAGAGGGATGTCATCACGGGATAAACAAATGTGATCATCAAAGTTATCACTTTATATTAAACTTTAAAGCTATTGATTTATCATTTGGAGTAGAGTTTAAGGAAGAAGAGGTCTTTGCACCATTAAAATTAAAAGGGAATTTAAAACAAAAGGGATGGGTGATATATTTTATTTTTTAAGGCAATGATATTGTTGGTGAACAACAAAATATAGCCCTACAATCCTCCATATATTTTCAACAACAATTTATGTTTGCAGCCTTACCATGGTAGGATTATCATTATATGATGGAGGACTGTATTTGGAACATTTCTAATAAACCAACTCTCTCAACCATGACTATGAGTAAGAAGAATATTTTTCTACACAAATGGATACATTATAAGTCCATTTAAACTTGAAAGTAACCTTGTTCTCCAACTAAGTTAGGATAGGTAGTTTTTTGCTTCTCATATATGTAATTTTGTTCTTTTAATACATTTTTCCTAATAACAATTTGTTGGATCAAGATAATGGTTTGGGGATGCATCTATAGCCTGATGGATAAGGACATTGGTTTGGGTCTAGTGTTCTTAGAAACCCATAGGGGGTCATTGTACCATAGTTGGAGCCAGATGTTGATTTTGTATCTTGTCAATCATCAACTAGAGTAATTTTAATTCATACTTAATCAAGCGAAGATCGAATTTTAAAATTTGGTAAGTGCTAGATGATTGTCTCTTATTGATCATGAAGACATAACAGGTATTTAAGAATTATGAATTAGTTTACGATGTCATGGTTCTTCTTCACGTAAGTTCAACGTGGATGGTTTATCTTTTGAACAAAAGAGAAAAAAAGAAAAGGATACCAAAAATAAGTAAATTGCTTGTGTTCATCCTTTCATTGGATATCCCTATGTGTCAACTTTGTCCAACATTCTTCGTAATAGAAAACATAGGTCATATGCCCAAGATATTGCCAATTTTAAAACATCCTTCGCATTTCTGCAACCTCCATTTTTCCCTCTACATTCCTCTAGTTGTATCCCTCAAACCCCAACACTTAGTCATTTTCATGATTTTGCTTATTTCTCCACATTTTATTATTTTTATTTCTTCACATTTTATTATTTTTATTTCTCTCGCATTTTATTATTTTCATACTAAGTTTTACCACCCTCTATTTCTCTCTTCCATATATTTACTAAGTTTTAATAAGTTTTATTGCATACATGCATTGACCAAACCCCCACATTCCCCCCTACCTTTACTAAGTATTACATATATTTACTAAGGAATACTAAGTTTTACTACATACCCGCATTGACCAAACCCCCACCCCCACACCAACATACCTTCAACCCCCCACATTTATCTTTCTCTAATCCCTACATTTACCTAAGTATTACTCCTATAATTACTAATTCTTACTATGTTTTACCGCATACCCGCATTTACCAAACCCTCACACCCACATACCTTCTTTGACCAAACCCCTACGCCCACATACTCGCAAAACCCTTCATTTATATTTCTCCCCTCCCTATATTTACGAGGTATTAATCCTATATTTACTAAGTCCTAAAAAGTTTGAACAAATAACCACATTAACCAAACCCCTACACCTCCATACCGCAAACCCATCCATTTATCTCATCCCTATATTTACTAGTTTTACTAAGTTTACCAGATCCCTGCACCCACATACTAGCAAACCCCCACAACCCACATTTATGCAATCTTCAAATTGAACCCACATTGACCATACCCCCACACCTACAATCCCCCAAAACCTATATTTCTTCAATCCTTAGATTTCACCTACATTTTCGCATCACTCAAATTGCACCCACATTTCCCTATCTGGCCACATTTTATTATTATTATTCTATTTCTCTTCATTTTGTTATTTTTGTTTTTGTTATTATTCCTCATTCCTCTATGTCCCCGTAAGCCTACATCCCCATGGTTATATCCCTAAAATTCCCTACTCATGCATACATGGCATTGGCCCTCTTGCATAATTTTCCAAATCATTGCTGAGAAGCTCTACTTAAGAAACCAATTTTTATAGCATGTACGTGCCTTGCACCACTACAACCCACAAACATACACTTGTTGCATGCTAGACAACCTGTATACATATGCTTGTTTCACAATACACAACCCATGTATACCTCCAAAATTTTCAAAAATTAAAAAATTGTAAGGAATTCAGTGGAATTCACGGGCTATTGGAGGTTTCCCAACCAATTCACCTGCTATATCCCATCCCCCAATCGATAACCATCGTTTTTTCATATAAAAGGAGGTGTTTGGGTATCATTTCACAACCAAGCATAAGAACAGTGAAACTATGCCCAATTTCACTTCCCTTATTTTCCCAAGCATTTGCTACCTTTTGTGAGTTACTTCTTCAACACTCCATGTTCAACCCCTTTTCTTCCATTCAATCCATTCCCTTTCCTTGAGGTGATTAGTAGAGTGTGAGAAGAGGATTATTTAAGGTGCACTAGGAGCATTGTAAAGAGGATCCCATACTAGGTTTGTGGAATGGTGACAGAGAATTATTATAAGTTTCAGTCTTTGTTTGATGAATAAAAGAATCTCCTTTCCCTATCCCACATGATGATGTTTTGTGTCTTTTATTTGATTCATACATAGTATTTGATATCTAACCCTAATTCATAAATTGAAATAACATGCTTGTATCCATTGTTTCCTTACTCTTGGATGCAGGTCAGCCTTGGGAGGAGACTTGTAGTCTTTGGAGCTACAGAGCTTGAGGAGATCATCACCAGACATTGGATAAAAGGTAGAGTTATCAATCTTCTCTTCTACTGCTTTCTGGTAATTTATTTTGGTATGTTTTGGGTAGTTCATAAACTAGGTTGATTTTTAGACAGTCATTTTCTATGTCTATATTCTAAACCCTGTTATAGTTATAGGGGGATTTTCCCGCTAGCAGAATTATCGACCATACTGGGGATCTCTCTAGGTTTTTAGGGAGGTTTTTGTGTTGATTGATTGGTTTTTGGTTTCCTTTTGAGTTTCATTCAAGTTTACTAAGTCTTTTTAGGGTTTTTGGTCACCTGGAAGGTGCATACCAACTTCCCCTACCCTGTAAGTCTGCCTTGTCTTTTTATTTTTGAAAAGCCTCAGATTTGTACACGCCCTATTTTGGGTTAGCCCACGTACATATGCGCTCTGCACAGTAGGCAACCCACGTACATACGCAGGATACATATGCAACAACCCGTGTCTTTGTTTCATGAAAGTGTTTTTTTAATAAAGAGAGAGTTTGTATCTTTCCTGGTAGAAGTTCAGGCTTATTAAGACTTTCTTGAATCAATCATAGTCTTTTTCTGTGGCCATAGCTTGGGTTGACGTTTCGATTTACTTGTTCCTTAGTATTCTTGTGTTTACCCTAAAAGTTTTAGAGTGAGATGTCAAGTCTTAGATCCACCTTTTAGTTTCTTTATTGAATCCCTACAATCTGCAGTGGGATTAAGGTATTTATCAATACTTCTTTCATTTTTCTCTTTGTTCCTATTTCTTTCTTTGAAAAAATGAAAAAAAGGTTTTACTTCAGTTTTTTTCTTGTTAAAGAAGATTGGAAAATAAATAAATAAAGGAATTTATTTTCTTTCATTTAGTTTGGTAAAGTAGTCAAGTTTGTTATTTGCAAAATAAAAAGAGTCTTCATTTCAAAGTTCTTTTCGATTTTCTGAAACATAAGTAGTTTGTAGTCAAATGAAAGAAAGTTTTAGGATTTCTTCATTTACAATATCTTGAAATATCAATTAGAAAAGTTGAATTTACAAAGAGTTGTTTACAAGAATTGCTTTAATTTCAAAGTATCTTTTTCCTTCAAATGATTTAAAGTTCTCTTCCTTATTCATCTCTTCATAACACCATCAGTTTCACTACTGCACCCTTTGCGTAAATCAAGCCTTAAAATAAATGCTTAATCTAAAACATATTAGACTTTCTGTTTTTAGGGTTCACCGACTAGTTTAGGGTTTTAGGGCCTTGAAATAGGTGTGAAGAGGAGACTCTTCAAGGCCACTTTAAAACAAACATTGGAATCTGAGATAGGGAGTGTTTTAAGTCCAATATCGTAAGAATTAGTCGGGACCCCCCTCTAACACAGGGAATAAACACAAGGTCATGTGAGGAAAGGAAGAGGAGATAACACCTCTGAAGCTGGACTGAATGTAGTGGGGATTGCATATTGAGGGTATTTCTTGGGAACAATACCGATCACATTTTCCTATGGAGCTTCATGGACCTCGAATCCATTAGAGATTCTTAGTTGTATTCCAGAAAAATTTCTTTCGATACCCTTGATGGGATTTGAACTTGTTATCCTGCTCATTACGATTTTACTGACTGTCAACTATACCCTCCTAGTAACTAAATGGGATCTGGAAAACTAGTTGCCCATATTTTACGGACTTACACAGGTGACTGCAGGGGTATACTGTGGTACCTAGGACGGAATTCAGATCGCACTTCGTAGAGTATACCTGGAGGGTTCTTCCATGTTCGATTTTCACTTGCACCAGTTGGTTTCTCTAGTGTTGATTGGAGTAACCATCCTTCCCACTAGTTAGTAGACTGCTTGGTTTATCTTTAGGAAAATTTTACTGTGTGATTTATTTTCTATGCTAGTCAATCCTTACTGTTTCGTTTGATAATTTCACAAAGTGGAATATTAACATCTTTGTCATTCGTGAAGGCTTCAGGTCTTGTCATTGGTTAATCTAGAGCCACCTCCGCCACTGTTGAGGCGAAGACTTGATCAAGAGGGGCCGTTCGAAGCAACTAGGCCACAAAAAACTGTGCCCAAGCCTACTTCGAGAGGAGAGTTTCTGGCTTAGGAGGAATACACCATCTATGAATTTGAAACTAAAGGTTTCACACCAGCCAATCCTCAAATTAATGACTTATCGTTGTTGGTCATGATTCAGATTGTCCCTCCCGAGGTGAAATCTTTTGAGCGCCAGCTATTTCTATGAGAGGCAATGGAAGCGAATGATGTTACTTCGTCCAGGAGTCCCATACTCCTGTTACGACTACTAATGTAGGGGGAATCTGTTGACGGGTGAAAATGAACGCTCGCCAACTGGAAGAGTGGATCTGGTCCGGGGTTGTCTAAATAGCCCAAGCCGTTTGGGATGATCCACCCTGATGGGTTTAGAGGCTCTGTTGGCCGATCTAAGTCCTAGAACAATGAAAGAAAACTACACTAAGGAACTAATATAAATGAAAGAACAACAATTAAAGCAAACTATAAACAAATCTGAAATATATATATACAACCTACTGTCTAATAGTATACAATAATAATTCTGTGAAATTAAATGTTGAATTATTAACAGAATTAAATCTTAATCACAAATGTAGAATATTTACAGATTTATAGATTTTAAATGAAAACCTGCTAAAATCATTTGTAAACCGTCCTATGACAGCAAAACTATTGTTTTTTTATTTTTATTTTATGAGAAAGAAATAAAATTAAAACTAACTAAGATGAACAATTAAAATAATAATTCTAACTATAAATCTAAACTATATATATCTATCTAAATTACTTAAATAACACTAATAAATTAACTATTAAATAACAAATAGCAAACTGACCTGAAGTAACGCTTTAGGTTTGTCCTGTATACAATAGTTGATTCAGCTCTTCGGTGGGAGGAAACCCGCACTAGATTCTCCACGAGCTTCTCGTAAACAGAAAGCAACAGTGCTGTTCAAATATAAATGACAGGACAAACAAGACATAAAAAATGACAGAAATCTTATAATTTGCAAATCATCACATTTAGATAAATCTATGTGCAAAGATTTGTACAAAATGATTCATTTAATGAAGAAGAGAAATCTTTAATTCACTAAATTGAAACAGAGTAATTGTTGTATTTTTAAAATAAGAGAGATCAGATATGGATGACACATAAACCAAATCACATCAACCTACAACGAATTACGATAGCTAAAGTAGTCGATAATTGATTGCAATCTGATATGAAGAAAACTCGAAATAAAAGTTTCATATATTGAAAGCTAAAGCTGTTACAAGACATCAAATTTCATCCCAGTCTGTATTATAAATCCATACTCTGGTTCTCCCAACCGTGATGATTATGGGTTCATTACAAAAAATAACAAGTATTTAAAGACCACAGAGTAAAACATCCCTGTGGGAATTATCAAAAACAGTTTACAAAAAATTTGGGGATAATCTCCCAAGTCTTTATTCCTGACTAAAGCTAACAACCTATAACAAAACTATCCCACAAAAGTATCTCCTAAACTGCCACAACATATCCCATTGATCATTGAAATTTGTATGCACCTAAAAGTGGACAAGAATAGACAATTTTAGGTGATATTTTATTTGTAAAAATAACAAAAATCTAAATTTTAAGACTAGATATAGAATCTCACGATTCTGTAGATGGTCTAATTTGAAAACAGAATCGTTTTAAATCAATGAAATGATAACATAAATATATTCAAATCTTTAATTGCTAATTGAAAACAAAACGAATCATTTAAACCACAACTTCTATGCTAATCGATAGCAAATGAAATCTTGTTTGAATCTATTTCAATT
>JZKD02S0024636.1:15341-26670 GCA_000966675.3 Picea glauca | reverse complement strand
AAACAACCACTTTCAATTTTTTTTTGTCCGAAACAGAATCTGGGAAGCGAAGTTATCAACATTTTAAAATATGCAATTTTTCATGGTTTTTTCGTGGACGACCGCAAGATTTTGCTGATTTCTGTAGCAATCGGTGCCAAATCTGAGATCCTCTTGCAAAATTATCCCATTTAAATAAAAACGTCGTGCTAATCAGAGCCCCAGAAGTGAAGATATCATTGATTTAAAATCAACCATTTTTAGGGTTTTTTTCGTGACGTTGGGTGTTTCCAATGGATATCCGCTCTCAAATCCTCATGGAAGTTGTTGAAGGAAAATCTCCCCGCGGACAGGTAGATCTCCTCTTGAGAGATAAACTCTTAACTCTTAAGATAGAAGATACTTATCATGGACACTGACTTCCTTTTAGGTCTAGATAAACTAATGTGTGAGGAGGAAGGAGAAAAGAAGTACCTTTTATCGGTGTTTGTCCCTGCACAGTTCGAGTTGAGCTCTAATCTTGCGCTCCTCGATAAGCCCTGTAAGCAAACAAAAGTACAAACAACTTCCTACTCTATTGAGATTAGTTCGAAATAGATCTATCTATTAGAGACGAATTCATGTGAGATCAAACACAGAATTGAAAGAAACATGCCAATCATATTATATTAATGAGAACAACAACGAAGAATGCTTACAGCCATAGATGCGAGTGTAGCAACTTCGTCAAGTCTTCCTCATCCGAACCCTTGCTCAAACAGTCCACACACTGAATGTTGATGTTCTGAAAGACACCTTCTTCATGAGATCATAGGTTGGATGCTTCACAATAATTTCTTTCTCCTTTTCACCATGAGAAGGCCTTCTTATATAGGTTTAGAGAGGCCCAACCACTTGAGATATCCTTGGGGTAAGTTGAGGATTTTCCTCCTTTAGTTAGGGATCTTCCCTAAGATCATGGCTTGACCAAGGATTCAAATCCAACTGCCTTCAGAGATTGAAGAGATCTTTTCCTGATTCTTCTCAACAAACCAATTTTCACCCATAATAGGTAGTGCTCTCCCAAAAGGGGCATCAGAGTGCTATAACGCTCCCTAACAATGCATAGGGGAGTGCCAACACTCCTAGCAATAGCAACACTCCTCAAAAATGGAAGACAACGCCTTATAACGCTCCCTAAGAGTGTATAAGAGAGCACCAACACTCCTAACAGTGGTAAAGGGGAGCGTTCTCCTCTGAAACTCAATTTTTAGTGGTTCTTTCAAATGGAAAGAGGTTCATAACCCTCTTAAACCATTCCTCTTCTTCCAAATCAAATGTTTGAGGTGTTTCAAGTGTCCTTCCAATGTCATTATAAGCACGACATAGGAATTATGGCAGTATGCTTTTATGACATTTGCGACACTTGCGACCAAAAATGCGACACTTGTGACACTTGTAATGATGACACTTGCGACACTATCGAAGTGAGTAATTTTGATGTGTAACAGATTGCCCCCCAAAGTATGAAGTTAGAAGACGAGAACTGATAACTGAAATGCTTTGCAGACTTTCAATCAAGGGTATAGACACAGAGAACCCGACAGAAGCTGCACACAAACACCAATAAATATTATGACATGTTTCAAACCCAAAGAAGGCATACCTCTGCTTGGGTGATAAAGACTTGCAAGATATGGCCGCCATAAAATACACCGCGGATCCATAATTGTATTGATAAAAGGTATAGCCACCGAGAATACAGTGTGGATCTATACTCCTATGTCCTGAACTGATCGTAGCCATGAAGAATACACAGTGGATCTACAAGATGACAAGACATAGCCACGACCAATACAAAGTGGATCTATGTGACAGTATATGTGTCATTGTTCAAAATAAACTCCTTCATAACTTGGGTAAAGTACATATAAGAGTGATGACTCAACCCAGGGTCTTCTTACCAATCCCGATGTAGTACGAATATAACCATGTGGATAGATGTCCTAATGTCGAACATGGCAGAAACCACTTGATTATCGATCAATGATGTAAACCGTTAACAAGCGCGAGGGAAATCACCATTGATGTCAATGATTCCTAAGGTACTCTAGTACATTCCAACGAATGTGAATGGATGAGCTGAAGTCGAACATCCATGGAATCATCCGATCAGAGGTCAATGATGTAAACCCACTGTCGAATGTGAGGAGGCCTGCCATTGAGGCATGCAGGTCCCAAAGTACTAACTGGTTTCTAAGTCTAGTCCCTAGATAATGTGTTGAAGTCGACATGAATAGACTTGTCGAAGGAGGGCCTTGATGTATCCCCCCTCAATGACACAAAATGGACACGGAGATGTAATTGGTAGATCAAATGAACATGGACTGACACAGGTATTGAGACAAGATATTTGTGATGGCTGACTCTTGAGGCTGATACTTCCCTTGAACACTGAGGCACAACAACAGAAACATGACACAGACCAAAACACGATAATGCAGTGGATACTGTGACTTTTGTCGAGTGACCCAAAGGAGTAAGAAAAACTCAGAGGATTGGTTCAGTGTAGAGGTTCAATGGATTAAGATGTGAGCAAAGACAAAGTGCCATGTTCAAGGGTGACTCTAAGAGTTACTTGGTAATGTTCTCAAAAACTGCTTGGCTTACTTCCTTCAAATTTTCCCCCATCCAGATAGATGAGTACCTCTTTTTAATTTAATGAGCTCGATGAGGTTAACACATGCTCGATATAACTCACCTTTGGTAAGTTCCTCTTCCTTTGTTTAAATAATTGGAAGAAGTAAGGGTTTGGTCCTGTATGGGCCTGTCGATGTTTGTTTTAACGAGTCCAAAGATAGAAAACTCGAAGGTTTTTCATGATTATAGAGTTTGGAAAAACACTTAAAAGAGAACCCTCTCAGTTCCTTTTTCGTAAAGTAGTCTGATGAGACCTAAAAAGAGATAAACTATCGCTCAACAGATGTTTTCTTCAAATACTTTAACGACTGTGAAAAAAACAAGGTCGCTCAGCAATCTTTTCACATTTAGAGAGTCTGAAAAGAACTTAAAGATGACTCCAAATGTTGTCATTTTTCATAATGTTAGTCTCGCGAGGCCGAAAAAGAGATACATTATCACTCAAAAGACGCCCTTTCAAACCTTTTAACGACTGGGAAAGGAAGCAAGATCACTCGACAATCTTTTCATGTTTAGAGAGTCTGAAAAGAGCTTAAATAAGACTCGAGGGGGTTCCTTTTTCATGTGTCCATACAGGTTCGAAAAAGAGATAAAAGTCTACCTGGATGCATTCTCATGTATTTACGAGCATGAGAAAGAACAAAGACTAAGCTTGGTATGCCCCCAACTTGAAAAGGTAGTGGCTTAACTCTAGAATGATCATCAAAGGCTGGAGACATGCCCCCCAAGCTTCAATTCATTCACCGACTGTGAGGTTGTCACCAATTTCTCTATGAGATGAGAAAAAGGAGAAGGGTGGATGAAAAGAAGGTTCAAGAGAGGTGACTGTTTCATTTTTTAACGAGCTTGACACAGGAAAAGAACTATGCTTAAGGCCTCTGTTTCATTTTTTAACGAGCTTGCCACAGAGAAGAGAAACTATGCTCATAGCCTCTTCTTGATCATGGCTTCCAAGAGAATAACACTCTAGAAGGATACCATGTCAAGGGCCAAAACTCGGTCATGGCCTCTAGGAGATCTTTGATGGATGGAAGATAATCAATCATGTCGAGTGTCACGATAGGGGTAAGGAGATCAAGCTTCAATAACCCTACCATAGAAATCACCATGTCCACTATCAGATCCAAATCATCGGAAGTTGAAGGCATGGGAGACAATAGAAAATCATCGTTGGGAGGGGAGATAGACTGTATATCTGCCTGAATTTCTTCATGAGGGGGAAGAAAAGAGGATCGATGACGGTTATTATCCCAAGGTAACTTGTCAATGCGAAACATTTCTGGAATAGATTCATCAAAAGGAAAAATTGGGGAAATGCAGTCGATTGTAGACGACAAGGAACTCAACCGTGATTGCATCGAGGAACTGTCGGGTGCCAATAGATGTTGGTCATCCAACGAGGGAGAAGCAGATTGGATAGAAACATATGACGTTTCGGTTGGACTAAGTGGCACAGTGTCACCTAGTGCATCGAATTCCAACGGACAAGGTACAATCCAAGGGTCAAGTGATTCCAAAGATTGATAAGCCATGGTCGAAATCATATTGACGGTGGCAATATGATGTGTATTCGGTGGAAGTGGTGTAGGGAAGGTACCCATGAGGCTAGAATATTTCAGTAAGCCAACACCAATGCTTTCATACGTGATCTTGTGGTCTCCCAAGAAAGGAATATTGTTGGTAGCGGGAGCGTGAGCGTCGGTCGTGCATAAATCCAACTGATCAATCGTGACAATTTTGCCCTGATGAGGAAATTGTACACATCGGAATACTGATGAGGCACCAACAATCATAGCATAACACCAACTTCTTCCAAGTAACAAGTTGTAATTGAGGGGAGTATCAACCATCTCGACATCAATGATAACAGTTTTGCCACCCAATTGGATGGGCAGGGACTGTAAAATCCCATGGGGATGAAAACTTCTCCCATCGAAGGCGTGTAACATCATTGGGGATTTGCTGAGTGCTGGTGATTTTAAACCTTTCCAACACGCCAAAGACATGACACAAGTCGAGGCTCCCTCATCCAGAATAGTTTGGTGGATTTGTTGGTTGTGAACAACAACATCAACTTGGAAAGCAAGTTGGCGGGAGAGTCGAGACACATAATTATCCAGGTTAAACATGATATGGTTGGAAAATTCAAGATCAACAATGCCAAGAGCATTCTACGTTGACTAGGGCAGTGATGTAGAACTTCTAACGCAGACATAACGCACGGTGCTTGAACCAAATATTCAACAATGTTGTAGTTCTGGGTGGCATGTGAACTAGGATTAAAGGTAGCTTTACGTATAGTGCTCTTAGGAGGGCGTAAGATAGAGTCGAACGTGGGTTTTTCAATCTGAAGTGGTCGAGACAGAGGATTAACCGATGGAAGACTAACAGAGGACGATGATGGATCCGATAAATTACCGGTACCGTTAGTGTATTTTCCTTTGTCAGGGTTACTTGGTGTGTCATATGTCTTAGAGTGAGTGGTCAAATTAATCCCATTAAACATATAAATATGTGCACTCGATGAGGCCTCATCATTAGGATGGCTAGAAATACCCCCAGGAGAGGGAGTCTCAACAACCATGGATTGCTGTTGTGGAAAAGGATGAGTAAGCACAATGGGTTGTGACTTTCTTTGGAAAATTTTGTCCACTTCATTGCAAAGTGGACAGTCTCGAGTGTAGTGATCATCACCACAAATGATACACAGGAATTTCAGTTTCCGTTGTGGTTTCTTTTCGGTAGCAGGTGTTTGATTTTTTGGTCGTTCATTATTATTTTTTGATTTATTCTTTGTCTTCTTCTTACCTCCGGATTGTTGTGAAGGGGTATATTGAACTACATTCACCTCAAAGATATGAGTTTGAGGGGAGGTAGAGGAGAGTGTGGTCGATTGGGAAAAATATTGAGTTCTGATGGAATCGATAACACCATCCGCATGAGAGGAGGATGACGGCTTAGATGGATCAGTATTAGCTCGAGCAACATTCAGAAGCAAATCATACAAAGTACCATATTGGGAATAAACCAAATCTAAATACTGAGCCCGGGCGATGGCTTGTTCCTCTGTGACCGTGCCACCCATAGCGACATCGCGAGAAATCGGGGGTAAAAGTGATTTAGTAAACCATTCCGCCAATAATATGTCAGGATTGATTGCCTTGATCATCCTTCGTCGTCGCCTCCACTAATGAATATGGTAAGAGATATGCATGGAGTTAGTTTGACGAAGGGAGGTCAAGAGTTCAGTACCCGTCTCGTAGCGAATAGGAAGTTGAAAGTGTGTGAGGAAAGACATGGCAAGGGAATTGAAATCATGAAAAGAAGCACATGGTAGTTCAATATACCACTTTGCTGCCGAGCCTGTAAGTGTTCACTAGAAAAGACGCAAACGTATAGAATAATCCATGAGGTAGCTTGATGAACAACACAAATGGAAAGTCATGACATGGTTGTTTGGATCTTCGCCATATTTTCCATCAAATTTTGGAATATCAGAAGGAAGTTTAGCTGGAATGACTGGCCAAACCAGTGAATGAAAAATATGATCATTAGTTAACCAAGACAAGTCTGGGAGATCCAGAGTCGCAAGAAAAGGTAGCTGTCGGTTAATTTGCAGATGATACTGGTGCAACATAGGAACACCAATAGAACCATAAACTGGGTTAGGTGAATAGTTGTAACCAGTAGGTCCTCCTACATACGGTTGTTGCTGGCCAAGATAAACAGGATTCGATGATGGATGAGAAACATTTGCATAACCTGGTGGGTTCTGAGCATTATAGGCCGGGTGATTTGCTTGCCCATGAGGAAGATAAACATTTTTCCCTTGAGAATGGTAAGGAGTAGATCCTGGAGGTAGATACACATTAGACCCATGAGGAGGATAAGACTGTGGTCCCAGAGAACTCCAGGTGGTGTTTGATATGCCGCCCGGATAAGATTGTCCGTAAGATGTTCCAGAAGGAACATGATTTGATACCCCTCCTAGTGGATTATGAGATGAGTGCCCCCCCAATGTGGGGATGAATGAAAGTGCCTCCTGAAGATAGTCCCAAGGATTATGAAGGGTTTCCAACAAATGAAGGTTTCCCCCTTGCCAGCGGAGGATTAATGATTGAGGAATGACTGGCAAACGGGGGTTTCCCTCCAGTAAGAGCATGAAACGGGGGCTGTCCCCCGGGAGGGGTAGGCCCGCCATGGAAAGGTAGTCCTCCAAGAGGGAAAGGTTTGTTAGATGGTATTTTCCCTCCAGTCGGTTGTGTTGGGCTAGCAGGGGTCTGCATTCTCGACTGAAGAGATGTCCCAACAGGATCATGTGGAACATGTGGAGCTATAGAGTAAAAGCTTGTAGAAACGGGGGTAGAGATTGAAGTGCCTTGGGGATGAGTAGAGGTGACGAGTCCAGCATTAGGATGGACTTGTGCTGGTGTAACAGTAGGGTTAATAACCTAATTGACTAGGTGATTCATGGTTTGACCGGATGGTCCTGTTTCACTAGGAGGGTCATGAGGATGAAAGGGGTGTTGAAAGGATTCAAAATGTTCATAGAGATCGCGTCCCGATGAGGTCCTCCATATAGAATGAGAAAGTGTGGGATTGGTATCTACTGCAGTGCTAGGAAGAACAGGAGTCCTATACTCATCACCAAAGATTGGTTCTGTGGATCCCATATATGTTTCGATAAAAATCCTCTCTGGTAATCGTGGGATCTCTTCGTTTATGATGTTCCCAAGGAAGTCTAAACGAACTAAAAGTGGTTCGAGAGGAGTTACCGAAATAGATGTAGTGGGATTTTCAACCATGACCAAAGCACCTTTTGAGTTATCTAACGGAGGAGCAATAACACTTCCAGCGTCAGATTGATTTTCTACCTCTCTACGATAATCGTCTTCTGGAGGGTTAGGAGGTAAGGGTTGATAGCCTTCCAGAGGCAACCCTTTCATCCTATGTGATTGACGAAGACCTTTATCGTCTACAGGCTCAATTGTGGAGGATAACAAAACACACTGAAAATCTAGGGCCAACTAACAAAAAGAAACAACATATGCTAATAAAATCTAGGAATCAACCAAGCAAACAAAACTTCTCTCGATGATCATACTAGTTGGTGATGAAATCCAATGTCGCATGATCAAGTGAAGAAGGGGCTAGGATATGGTGGAACAGTTACAATGGCGACCTGTTTAACAAACTTTCACCTAGGTGCAAGCTTCCATGCAATAATTGTGGATTTACCCTCCAAGGAGCCCGAGTGAGTTTGGCCAATGTCTGTTCCAGGTACAGTGTGACTTCCCTTCACTGTC
Organism: Picea glauca; assembly: GCA_000966675.3. Classification (NCBI taxonomy): domain Eukaryota; kingdom Viridiplantae; phylum Streptophyta; class Pinopsida; order Pinales; family Pinaceae; genus Picea; species Picea glauca. The sequence goes on along the minus strand of JZKD02S0024636.1, from coordinate 18,706 downwards.
ACCTTGTGTAAGTACCTAAAGATTATGGCAACTAAAGACACCAATTCGCAGTGAGTCTCTGGGTAGGTACAGTCAACAGTCCGATTCAAAATGTATGGGTAGGATAACAAGTCCTAAATCAACTCGAGAGGCTCCCACACATAATCATGGGTATACCTCCAAGAGATCCCCAATATACGATCTGACCACTACAAACAGTTGAACCACAGAGGGATAATCTCCATAATTCACTCGAATGCGACCTCGTGTGTAACCCCTATGTGAGAGGGGGATCCCAGAAAACCAATACGACAATTGGATTTGACTCTCCCTAGCTCAGGATGCTAATGTTTGTTTTGAAAACTTTGGAGAGTTGTACTCACATCCTAATCCAAAGTGCTAACCCTAGTCTACTGTTGGTGGAAGATCCTAAAAACAAAAAATGTTCTAGATAATTTTTAATTAGCATTCGTTTTACAGTTGTTCTTTACTCAGAGGGTGTATGAAAGTGAAACTGATGGAATGGTGACTCAATTCCCCAAAAGATGCATAAAAGATGATAAACAATCATTTCTTTTCAATGAACACCTATTTAAGGGAAAGAGAAAGAGTCGTTTTCACTATCAAACACTAATATAGAATGTCCTCAATCAATTTGTTCTCAATAAAATGTAATGCAATGCCAAAACATTTCATAAATTCAAACCAATCACTGATATGTATCTTTTTTGTTTGTATGTGAATGATGATTAATTCAATGCAAAAACTTCTTCTGCTAACTACCCTTTCAGATCAAGGAGATTCGGACAAGCATAAGCAGATTTCGCACAAATAACACACCCTCTTGCTATGATTAAAACAAGAAGCAAGGAGAAAACAAAAAGATAACAAAGAAAATCAAACAATTCACACAAAAGAGAGATGTTTTAAGAACAATGACCTCAAAGAACCAAATGAGATGATTCACAGATTTTTGATGCCCTTCACCAGAGTTCCCGCTCAGTCGGATAGGAGAGAAGAAAGCAGTGGATTGGTTACAAGTTCTCAACAACAAAAAGACTCAAAATAAAGAAGAAGGCCTCAAAATCTGAACAACAAAGTGCTTATTCCTCAGAAGGAAGGATGTCAAAGGTCAATAGGAAGAAGCATTGAATCACAAAGAATCTCAACAAGTGAAAAACAAAGATTGGATCTCAGAAAATGAAATTCTGGAAAGGATTTTTTGGCAAAGAGAGGCTAGTTCTCTGGTGTAAGGGGAACCATAGCATTATAACACTCTGTCTAAGGCTTTCAGGGAGTGCTGGTGCCCTGCTAACAAGGTAGAGGAGCGCTGGTATCCTAAAACCTAGAAAAAAGTCCAAAAAACCCTAAAACTCAGCTGAACTTTGGTATTCAGACTATGTGTGATGGAATAAGGATTCAATAAACATATGAAATCAAACATACAGGGTGAACTAGGTCTAAAAACAACAAAGGGTAAGACAAGGTCTGTGAGGAAAACCAAAACTGAAAGTTTTGATTCGTCCCCAATGGAGTCACCAATTTCTGTTGAAGGAAAATCTCCCCGCAGATAGGTATATCTCCTCTTGAGAGCTAGACTCTTAACTCTTAAGACATAAGATACTTGTCATGGACATTGCCTTCCTTTTAGGTCTAGATAAACTAATGTGTGAGGAGAAGGAGAAAAGAAGTACCTTTTATCGGTGTTTGTCCCTGCATGGTTCGAGTTGAGCTCCAATCTTGCGCTCCTCGATAAGCCTTGTAGACGAACAAAAGTACAAACAACTTCCTACTCTATTGAGATTAGTTTGAAATAGATCTATCTATTAGATATGAATTCATGTGAGATCAAACATAGAATTGAAAGAAACAAGCCAATCAGATTATATTAATGAGAACAACAACAAAGAATGCTTACAGCCATAGATGCGAGTGTAGCAGCTTTGTCAAGTCTTCCTCATCCGAACCCTTGCTCAAATAGTCCACACACTGAATGATGATGTTCTAAAGATACCTTCATCATGAGATCATAGTTTGGATGCTTCACAATACTTTCTCTCCCCTTTTCACCATAAGAAGGCCTGCTTATATAGGTTTAGAGAGGCCCAACCACTTGAGATATCCTTGGGGTAAGTTGAGGATTTTCCTCCTTTAGTTAGGGATCTTCTCTAAGATCATGGCTTGACCAAGGATTCGAATCCAACTTCCTCCAGAGATTGAAGAGATCTTTTCCTCATTCTTATCAACAATCCAATTTTCGCCCAGAATAGGTAGAGCTCTCCGAAAAGGGGCATCAGAGCGCTATAACTCTCCCTAACAATGCATAGGGGGGCGCCAACACTCGTAACAGTAGCAACGCTCCTGAAAAAGGGAAGACAGAGCATTACAATGCTCCCTAAGAGTGTATAGGAGAGTGCCAACACTCCTAACAATGGTATAGGGGAGCGTTCTCCTCTGAAACTCAATTTTTAGTGGTTCTTTCAAATGGCAAGAGGTTCATAACCCTGTTAACCCATTCCTCTTCTTCCAAATCAAATGTTTGAGGTGTTTCAAGTGTCCTTCCGATGTCGTTATAAGCACGACATAGGAATTATGGCAGTATGCTTTTTTGACATTTGCGACACTTGCGACCAAAAATGCGACACTTGTGACACTTGTAATGACGACACTTGTGACATTATCGAAGTGAGTAATTTTGATGTGTAACAAAAGTTCAATGGGAATTTGAATCCCTCAATATAGAATTTAAAATGAGGAGACATAACATCTAGGACCATTTGCAAAACATCAAGGAATATTGTGGACATCTTCAAGAGACCTATACTAATATATAGGAGGGATGTATTATGGTGGACATCAGAGACAGATATAATCAAGAAGCATATGCTTGGTATGCTTTTGAGGCTGCTTCCGATGATTGGTATATGAATAGTTTTCATTTATGGTATGACAACCACTTTTATCTTCTATTTGGTGACTCTACTCCACCTTATGTAGATCACATCTTATAGAGTAGATGATAGCCTTTTATGCATACTCTTCTTCAATTCTCTTATTCTCGAGTACTAATGGATAATTTTTGGCCGACTCTACATATTTGTATCCACATGACAAGTGTAGACATTTGGAGCACCATTTTCAACTATCGATTGATTTTTGGTATCTTCAGAAGGGAGTTCACATGAGCACTTGGACATGGGACCCTGATTTACAATGGACCTTGGATTACTTCAACATGGTGGCTAGTACTTCTACATGGGACCCTGGTTCACTAGCCTAATTAAACATTATGATCCACACTTATCCATGGGACCCTAGTATATGGTTTTACACCCTCATAATAAGCGTTGAGGACAACACTTTCATAAAGGGGATGGAATGTAGTG
>JZKD02S0024614.1:0-14458 GCA_000966675.3 Picea glauca | reverse complement strand
CTTCTTTACTTTGTCACTTTACTTTATCATTTAAATACTAATTTCTTCTTTGCATGTTCTTTAACTTCTTTGACCTTTTTGGGCTTCAAGCCAACATATGAGGGTCCTCCAACTTCGTAAGGCCATAACTCTCAAACCATGAGGATTTATGTGACATTCCACATACCATATGAAATGGAATGAAAAGCACTATCCATATACAATAGTTTCACTAACAAATTCATTGATTTTTATTTCATCATTCCACATATAAGAATGGGTTCTCCAACCATACTTCTAGGATAACTCAACCGCAAAGCGTCTTCCTGTGAGGGCTTTCACCATAAGGGGACCACTTTGGAGTTCATCCATTTGTACACCTTATCAACCATGATAAGACAATAATGATTCATCTTTACATCCATCCAACAATGTATCATATACCAATGAAACACATCAATCCATCTTCATCTATGCATCATGTATCAATGACAGCTCATTGATCCATATTCATCTATGCATCATATTAATGACATCATATGACTATGATTCAGCTTGAAATCTATCCATTCTCATCAAGGACAATACATATTACATTTTACATCAATCATCAATCAATCAATCCTTTGGCATCAATCAATTACTTGACATCAATTAATTAAACCTTTGGCATCAATGACAACATGATCCAACAATCTCCCCCTTCGGCATTGATGGAAATACCAATATTGATGTCAACACCAATCATTGATATCAACATGTAGACAAGGCATGCTCTACATTAATAGTCATCAATGTGACTATCTCTCCCCATCAATAATCAACAATCACATCAATGTGACTATCTCTCCCCCTTTGACATCAATGGAAAAGGGTCATTCTCCTCTTAGGGCCACTCCCTTTGAACTCTCCTTGGGGATGCTCCCCCTGCCTGAATGTCGTGACTACATTTTCTTGGGACTTCTCCCCCTGTTTGAATTCCTTTGATATTTCTTTGAATAATCTCTCCCCTTTTGGACCAAGGATATCACTCTAATGTAATGATGAGGAAAATCACTAATACTCCCCCTGTGACCATTGCTACCCCTGGAACTATTCCTGTATGCTCTTTCTTCAAGTATAGGCTCTTTTCTCCTCCTAGAACTATGGGAAGAAGGATGACTCCCCCTATGGGTATGTCTTCCCCTATCTTCTCTGCAAGATGAAAAATATGCTACCATATAACGATCCTTGGACCTTTTCATGCATCAAACTTGTGCTATACCAAACATCATGAAGCAAAAGATATGTCAAAAATAGATAATCATGAGAAAAATATCAACCAAGTACTTCCTGTACCAAAATGTGTGCTCATCATGCACAACACCCATGTACATCAACCATGTAAATCAACATCATATAATGTGCCAAAATATCTCATCAATGGAATGTATCAACCATATGCCAACATTTGCATCTACCAATATGCCAAATAAGTGTCATATCACTCATGATATGTCTCCATCACGAACCAAGTGTCATAACAATGTATATCAAACAAATACCAATTGTTGTGCTAATCAAGTAATACCAATGGTGTAGTGTCATCAAGCATATGCCATCTATGAGTGTATCAAACATGTACAACAACATGTATCACCACTTGTACCAAGCAAGTACATCAACCATGCACCAATACCACAATATGATGAATCTCGATACATGTATGTCAATCAAACTGCTAGTAGGTGTCTCTACCAATGTACTAGAAATGTACCAATCATACATCAACTATAGATCAAGCTATGATTCATCAATGATGTAAAGCATGAACACCTCATCAAATCATCAACTCACCAACTACATGTCCCAATATGTAGTCCCGCCATATGCCAAATGCATGGACCAAGATATCCAAAAAAATGCTTCAATAATACATCATAAGATATATCAATGAAACTCAAATATGTACCAGCCATGTGCTCCAACAAATCAGCCTCAATCCTCCATTCACTACAACAAATACTAAGCATCCAACAATACATGTACTAGTAGTGTGCCTCAATCGATCAATGACATCTCTAGCTAGCATCATCAAGATATGTCACATAACCAAGGTACCATTGAATTCACTGTCATAACCAACATTATTCTTCAATAGAAAATGTCTCATAGGTTAGCTCCATGCATCCAAGATAGCCTTTCATTTTATATCATCACTTTACATAATACAATATGTAATCATGAAAACCTGCATCAAACAATGTTAGAACCTGCAACAAACTATGTCAAACCTTACAACAGAGTGTTATACCATCACATCAAGCTGCAACCCATGTGCATTTCCTTTTTCCCAAGGCTTTACCACATATACACAGCCTGCTGCACAGACATCTCGCATATGTACGCGACCTATTCAAGTTTAGCCTGCATATGTATGCGACTCTTACCACTATCACCCGCATATTCTTTAGTATATAACACACTTGAGCCTCCCTTAAGGCTTCCATTCTTCTATGTTTTCTCAGTCTTCTTCACCGACTTTTGAAGGTGTCCTAGATTCTCATAAATTGAGCTCTGAGCTTCCATCTTTCCAAATATGCCTCCCTTCCTTACTTCATTCCTTCTTCTAGTCATTCTATGTGGAGTCCTCATCATGAGATTTCTTCTTCTGTTCTAGCACTCCTGAGACTTGTGGCCAAATCCACTACAACTGTAGAATCTCATGGTGTTACAGTGAACATCAATGTGTCCTACTTGATTACATCTCCAACACCTTATGNAACTCTACAAGAGCATCAACTATATATGAAAGACTCAACTTACATCCTCGGCACCAACTAAGATGAGGCAAAAATCCTCCACATATATAAATCTGTCACAGGTAAGTGACCTGTGAGTAGTGCAGTCGGCGTGTGTACGCGCCCTAGCTCACTACAGCCTGTGTGTATACACGTTCAGTCTATATTACAACCTGTGTATGCATTCTGAGTTACTTAGGGTTTTCTCTTCAAAATCAACTCAGATCCTTCGCAACCTGCAATCATATTCTCTTCCATATTTTACTGTCCAAACTGATCCACAGCCAGTCACAACACATCCAATATCTCTAATAAATTATTCATGCTTCTCAACCATACAATATGAATGCTACTCAATAATGTATAAGAAACCAATATACTATAGCAATCATATCAGCACTGAATCATAAGAGTTTTTCTCACTCCATCAACCAACACAAATCATATCATAAAAACCATACCAAGAATGTCTTAATCATTCACCACAAAACAAGCAATAGTATCCATCAAGACAATATAATAACCATACCAGAATTTCTATGGCAGATCTGAGCCCATATAATGCATATCTGGAACCTACTTCATTCTTCAAGAGCCTGTCTTCAACTCAACAATCAATCTCCATGACTTCATCCATTGTACGCGTCTTGTCTTCATACAACCCGTGTATGTATGCACCCTGGCTCATTGTATCCCACGTACACCTCATAAACTAGTGTTTCTGAACCTCTGAGACTTTTGTCTTCATGATCTTAGACATTGCCAAAACTTTGATGCATCCATGATATCATCCTCACACACTCTCTCTCAGAATATATCTTCAATTCATGCTCAAGAGATACACACAATATCTACACAAAGATCCTCCAAAATGTAAATTTCACAAGAGACCCTTGCCTCTTATTTATAATCTTCATCTTCTAGGTCACTTAAACCACTTCTAGGTCACTCATCATGTTTTCCTCATTTTAGGGTTAACCACTTTCCATAAATAGAAAGTTCTCCATTACTTTATCATATAAATATTCCTCCTTGACTTTGTCACCTCACTTTATCATTTAAATCATCTTCTTTGATTTTGTCTCTTCACTTTATTATTTAAATAATCCTTCTTGACTATGTCACTTTACTTTATCATTTAAAGAATAATTTCTTCCTTGCAATCTCTTTGACTTCTTTGACCTTTTGGGGCTTCAAGCCAACATGTGAGGGTCCTCCAACTTCGTAAGGCCATAACTCTCAAACCATGAGGAGTTATGTGACATTCCACATACCACCAGAAATGGCATGACAAGAACTATCCATATAGAATAGTTTCACTAGCAAATTCATTGATCTTCATCTCATCATTCCACATATAAGCGTGGGTTCTCCAACCATACTTATAGGATAACTCAACCGCAAAGCGTCTTCCTGTGAGAAATTTCACCATAAGGGGACCACTTTGAATTTCATCCATTTGTACACCTTATCAACCATGATAAGACAATAATGATTCATATTTACATCCATACAACAATGTATCATATACCAATGAAACACATTGATCTATCTTCATCTATGCATCATGTATCAATGGAAACTCATTGATCCATCTTCATATATGCATCATATTAATGACATCATATGAATATGATTCGACTTGACATCTATCCATTCTCATCAGGGACAATACATATTACATTTTACATCAATCATCAATCAATCAATCCTTTGGCATCAATCAATTACTTGACATCAATTAATTAAACCTTTGGCATCAATGACAACATGATCCAACAATCTCCCCCTTTGGCATTGATGGCAATAACAACATTGATGTCAACACCAATCATTGATATCAACATGTAGACAAGGCATGCTCTACATTAATAGTCATCAATGTGACTATCTCTCCCCATCAATAATCATCAATCACATCAATGTGGCTTTCTATCCCCCTTTGACATCAATGGAAAAGGGTCATTCCCCTCTTGGGGATTCTCCCTTTGAACTCTCCTTTGGGCTTCTCCCCCTGCCTGAATGTCATGACTACCTTTTTTTGGGACTGCTCCCCCTGCTTGAATTCCTTTGATCTTCCTTTGAATAATCCCTCCCCTTTTGGACCAGGGATATCACTCTGATGTAATGTTGAAGAACATCTCTCATACTCCCTCTGTGACCATTTCTCCCCCTGGAACTATGCCTCTGTCCTCTTTCTTCAACTATGGGACTCTTTTCTCTTCCTAGAACCATGGGAAGAAGGATGACTCCCCCTATGGGTATGTCTTCCCCTATCTTCTCTGCAATATGAACAATATGCTACCATACAACGATCCTTGGACTTGTTCATGCATCAAGCTCATGATATACCAAACATCATGAAGCAAAAGATATGTCAAAAATAGAGAATCATGAGAAAAATATCAACCAAGTACTTCCTGTACCAAAATGTGTGCTCATCATGCACAACACCCATGTACATCAACCATGTAAATCAACATCGTACAATGTGCCAAAAGATCTCATCAATGGAATGTATCAACCATATGCCAACATGTGCATCTACCAATATGCCAAACATGTGCATCTACCAATATGTGAAACAAGTGTCATATGACTCATGATATGTCTCCATCATGAACCAAGTAACATAACAATGCATCTAAAACAAATACCAATTGTTGTGCTAATCAAGTAATACCAATGGTGTAGTGTCATCAAGCATATGCCATATATGAGTGTACCAAACATGTACATCAACATGTATCACCACTTGTACCAAGCAAGTACATCAACCATGCACAAATACCACAATATGATGAATCCCCATACATGTATGCCAATCAAACTACTAGTAGGTGCCTCTACCAATGTACTAGAAATGTACCAATCATACATCGACTATAGATCAAGTTATGACTCATCAATGATGTACAGCATGAACACATCATCAACTCATCAACTCACCAACTACATGTCCCAATATGTACTCCCACCATATTCCAAATTCATGCGCCAAGATATCCAAAAAAGTTCTTCAATAATACATCATAAGATATATCAATGAAACTCAAATATGTACCAGCCATGTACTCCAATAGAGAAACCTCAATCCTCCATTCACTACAACAAATACTAAGCATCCAACAATACATGTACTAGTAGTGTGCCTCAATAGATCAATGACATCTCTAGCTAGGATCATCAATATATATCACATAACCAAGGTACCATTGAATTCACTGTCATAACCAGCATTGTTCTTCAATAGAAAATGTCTCATAGGTTAGTGCCATGCATCTAAGATAGCCTTTCATTTTATATCATCACTTTATATAATCCAATATGTAATAATGAAAACCTGCAACAAACAATGTCAGAACCTGCAAAAAACTATGTCATACCCTACAACAAAGTGTTATACCATCACATCAAGCTGCAACCCATGTGCATTTCCTTTTTCCCAAGGCTTTACCACATATACCTGGTCTACTGCATAGAAAACTCGTGTATGTACGTGACCTATTCAAGGTCATCCTGCGTATGTATGTGACTGATACCATTTTCACTCGTGTATTATTCAATATATGACACACGTGAGCTTCCCTTAAGGATTCCATTATGCTCTAGTTGCTCAGTCTTCTTCACCCACTTCTGAAGGTGTCCTAGCTTCTTATAAATTGAGCTCTGAGCTTCCATATTTCCAAAGATGTCTCCCTTCCTTACTTCATTCTTTATTCTAGTCATGCTATGTGAAGTCCTTATCATGGGATTTCTTCTTGTGTGCCAACACTCCTAGAACTTGTGGCCAAATCCACTACAGTTGTAGCATCTCGTGGTGTTACACTGAATAGAAATGTGTCCTACTTGATTACATCTCCAACACCATATGGTGTTATGAAATATTCTTTCATTTCTCCTTGCATAATATCTACATTCCAAAACCTTGTGACCATATTCATTACATGAATAACATTGACCATGAAAAACACTTTCATACCTTTGCTTTGGTGTCCATTTTCTTTGAGGTGTAAAGGTAGATTCTTGATGTCTTTATTGTTTAGTTCTTTTGAAACTTTCCTTGCCTTTGGATGGTTGACTTGCAACCTTTTATTCATCCTTTACTTCATGCTTCTTTGAGGTNAACTCTACAAGAGCATCAACTATATATGAAAGACTCAACTTACATCCTCGGCACCAACTAAGATGAGGCAAAAATCCTCCACATATATAAATCTGTCACAGGTAAGTGACCTGTGAGTAGTGCAGTCGGCGTGTGTACGCGCCCTAGCTCACTACAGCCTGTGTGTATACACGTTCAGTCTATATTACAACCTGTGTATGCATTCTGAGTTACTTAGGGTTTTCTCTTCAAAATCAACTCAGATCCTTCGCAACCTGCAATCATATTCTCTTCCATATTTTACTGTCCAAACTGATCCACAGCCAGTCACAACACATCCAATATCTCTAATAAATTATTCATGCTTCTCAACCATACAATATGAATGCTACTCAATAATGTATAAGAAACCAATATACTATAGCAATCATATCAGCACTGAATCATAAGAGTTTTTCTCACTCCATCAACCAACACAAATCATATCATAAAAACCATACCAAGAATGTCTTAATCATTCACCACAAAACAAGCAATAGTATCCATCAAGACAATATAATAACCATACCAGAATTTCTATGGCAGATCTGAGCCCATATAATGCATATCTGGAACCTACTTCATTCTTCAAGAGCCTGTCTTCAACTCAACAATCAATCTCCATGACTTCATCCATTGTACGCGTCTTGTCTTCATACAACCCGTGTATGTATGCACCCTGGCTCATTGTATCCCACGTACACCTCATAAACTAGTGTTTCTGAACCTCTGAGACTTTTGTCTTCATGATCTTAGACATTGCCAAAACTTTGATGCATCCATGATATCATCCTCACACACTCTCTCTCAGAATATATCTTCAATTCATGCTCAAGAGATACACACAATATCTACACAAAGATCCTCCAAAATGTAAATTTCACAAGAGACCCTTGCCTCTTATTTATAATCTTCATCTTCTAGGTCACTTAAACCACTTCTAGGTCACTCATCATGTTTTCCTCATTTTAGGGTTAACCACTTTCCATAAATAGAAAGTTCTCCATTACTTTATCATATAAATATTCCTCCTTGACTTTGTCACCTCACTTTATCATTTAAATCATCTTCTTTGATTTTGTCTCTTCACTTTATTATTTAAATAATCCTTCTTGACTATGTCACTTTACTTTATCATTTAAAGAATAATTTCTTCCTTGCAATCTCTTTGACTTCTTTGACCTTTTGGGGCTTCAAGCCAACATGTGAGGGTCCTCCAACTTCGTAAGGCCATAACTCTCAAACCATGAGGAGTTATGTGACATTCCACATACCACCAGAAATGGCATGACAAGAACTATCCATATAGAATAGTTTCACTAACAAATTCATTGATCTTCATCTCATCATTCCACATATAAGCGTGGGTTCTCCAACCATACTTCTAGGATAACTCAACCGCAAAGCGTCTTCCTGTGAGAAATTTCACCATAAGGGGAGCACTTTGAATTTCATCCATTTGTACACCTTATCAACCATGATAAGACAATAATGATTCATATTTACATCCATACAACAATGTATCATATACCAATGAAACACATCGATCTATCTTCATCTATGCATCATGTATCAATGGCAACTCATTGATCCATCTTCATATATGCATCATATTAATGACATCATATGAATATGATTTGACTTGACATCTATCCATTCTCATCAGGGACAATACATATTACATTTTACATCAATCATTAATCAATCAATCATTTGGCATCAATCAATTACTTGACATCAATTAATTAAACCTTTGGCATCAATGACAACATGATCCAACAATCTCCCCCTTTGGCATTGATGGCAATAACAACATTGATGTCAACACCAATCATTGATATCAACATGTAGACAAGGCATGCTCTACATTAATAGTCATCAATGTGACTATCTCTCCCCATCAATAATCATCAATCACATCAATGTGGCTTTCTATCCCCCTTTGACATCAATGGAAAAGGGTCATTCCCCTCTTGGGGATTCTCCCTTTGAACTCTCCTTTGGGCTTCTCCCCCTGCCTGAATGTCATGACTACCTTTTTTTGGGACTGCTCCCCCTGCTTGAATTCCTTTGATCTTCCTTTGAATAATCCCTCCCCTTTTGGACCAGGGATATCACTCTGATGTAATGTTGAAGAACATCTCTCATACTCCCTCTGTGACCATTTCTCCCCCTGGAACTATGCCTCTGTCCTCTTTCTTCAACTATGGGACTCTTTTCTCTTCCTAGAACCATGGGAAGAAGGATGACTCCCCCTATGGGTATGTCTTCCCCTATCTTCTCTGCAATATGAACAATATGCTACCATACAACGATCCTTGGACTTGTTCATGCATCAAGCTCATGATATACCAAACATCATGAAGCAAAAGATATGTCAAAAATAGAGAATCATGAGAAAAATATCAACCAAGTACTTCCTGTACCAAAATGTGTGCTCATCATGCACAACACCCATGTACATCAACCATGTAAATCAACATCGTACAATGTGCCAAAAGATCTCATCAATGGAATGTATCAACCATATGCCAACATGTGCATCTACCAATATGCCAAACATGTGCATCTACCAATATGTGAAACAAGTGTCATATGACTCATGATATGTCTCCATCATGAACCAAGTAACATAACAATGCATCTAAAACAAATACCAATTGTTGTGCTAATCAAGTAATACCAATGGTGTAGTGTCATCAAGCATATGCCATATATGAGTGTACCAAACATGTACATCAACATGTATCACCACTTGTACCAAGCAAGTACATCAACCATGCACAAATACCACAATATGATGAATCCCCATACATGTATGCCAATCAAACTACTAGTAGGTGCCTCTACCAATGTACTAGAAATGTACCAATCATACATCGACTATAGATCAAGTTATGACTCATCAATGATGTACAGCATGAACACATCATCAACTCATCAACTCACCAACTACATGTCCCAATATGTACTCCCACCATATTCCAAATTCATGCGCCAAGATATCCAAAAAAGTTCTTCAATAATACATCATAAGATATATCAATGAAACTCAAATATGTACCAGCCATGTACTCCAATAGAGAAACCTCAATCCTCCATTCACTACAACAAATACTAAGCATCCAACAATACATGTACTAGTAGTGTGCCTCAATAGATCAATGACATCTCTAGCTAGGATCATCAATATATATCACATAACCAAGGTACCATTGAATTCACTGTCATAACCAGCATTGTTCTTCAATAGAAAATGTCTCATAGGTTAGTGCCATGCATCTAAGATAGCCTTTCATTTTATATCATCACTTTATATAATCCAATATGTAATAATGAAAACCTGCAACAAACAATGTCAGAACCTGCAAAAAACTATGTCATACCCTACAACAAAGTGTTATACCATCACATCAAGCTGCAACCCATGTGCATTTCCTTTTTCCCAAGGCTTTACCACATATACCTGGTCTACTGCATAGAAAACTCGTGTATGTACGTGACCTATTCAAGGTCATCCTGCGTATGTATGTGACTGATACCATTTTCACTCGTGTATTATTCAATATATGACACACGTGAGCTTCCCTTAAGGATTCCATTATGCTCTAGTTGCTCAGTCTTCTTCACCCACTTCTGAAGGTGTCCTAGCTTCTTATAAATTGAGCTCTGAGCTTCCATATTTCCAAAGATGTCTCCCTTCCTTACTTCATTCTTTATTCTAGTCATGCTATGTGAAGTCCTTATCATGGGATTTCTTCTTGTGTGCCAACACTCCTAGAACTTGTGGCCAAATCCACTACAGTTGTAGCATCTCGTGGTGTTACACTGAATAGAAATGTGTCCTACTTGATTACATCTCCAACACCATATGGTGTTATGAAATATTCTTTCATTTCTCCTTGCATAATATCTACATTCCAAAACCTTGTGACCATATTCATTACATGAATAACATTGACCATGAAAAACACTTTCATACCTTTGCTTTGGTGTCCATTTTCTTTGAGGTGTAAAGGTAGATTCTTGATGTCTTTATTGTTTAGTTCTTTTGAAACTTTCCTTGCCTTTGGATGGTTGACTTGCAACCTTTTATTCATCCTTTACTTCATGCTTCTTTGAGGTGCTTGCTTCAACATGTGTAGCGTCTTTGTATCCACAACCTGATTTATCATTTGGTGATCTTTGAATTTCCAAGATCTCATTCAAGATTAGTGAGCTATTCAAGAATTTGTTTGACTTCTCTACTTTCTTTATAATATCAACAACTTCAGTTTCTAACTTATGACATGACTCTTCCTTTTCATTAATTTGATTCTTCAATAGTTCCTCTACCTTTTTGGCTTCCTCAATTTGGGTCTTAAGATGGACAATAGTTTCATAACTTTTGCTAATCTCATCATCTACCTTCATATATTATTTTTCATTCTTTAGTCTTGTGATCTCTTCTTCCTTTTCTTCTAATTGAGTCTTATTACTCTCTTCTTGTTCTTTGTGCATTTCCTTTAACTTCAAGATGTGTCTTTGACTCATCCTAAGAAGCTTCTTAGTGTTATCTGAAATATAGCTATAGTCTATATAATAATGGTAATTTCTATATTCATATAGACCCTCTTCAACTTTATTTTGAAGTTCTAATAGTCCTTCTTCTATTCTTTCCAAGGGATAACTACTATCAAACTATTTCTAGGTTTTCTTCTTCACTTGTAGAGAAAAATTCAACATCATAACATTTTGAATCATTGCAATCAAGAGTCTTTGGGAATTATTTACCTTCATTTGAAATACTTTTGAGATATTTCTTTTTGCCAACATAATCACATGATTCTTTGATTTCATTTGAAATGTCTTCAAGATCTTCATTTGTGCTAACATCATTGTTGAAGGAAAATCTCCCTGCAGATAGGTAGATCTCCTCAAAGAGCTAGACTCTTAACTCTAAGACAAAAAGTGGTTATCATGGTCACTGACTTCCTTTTAGATCTAGGTGGACTAGTGTGTGAGGAGGAAGTAGAAAAAAAGTACCTTTTACCGGTGTTTGTCCCTGCACGCTCCGAATTGAGCTCCAATCTTTCTCTCTTCGATAAGCCCTGTAGACAAACAAAGTACGACCACTTCCTACTCTATCAAGATTAGTCCGAAATAGGTCTATCTACTAAAGAGACAAATTCATGTGAGATTGAACACGAATTATAAAGAAACAGGCCAAGCAAATTATATTAATGAGGACAAAACATTTCTTACAACCATAGATGAATTGCAGCAGTTTCGTCAAGTCCTCCTTGTCTACCCCTTGCTCAAAAGATCCACGATCTGAATGATGATAGCTTCATTGATTGCTCCCTATGAGATCATAGGTCTATTGCCTTCAAATCATCTTTGTTCCAGCACTACTTATGAGATCATAAGTTTGGTGTGATTCTCCCTTTTCAATCCCCTTTCACCATTAGAAAGCTTGCTTATATAGCCTTGGAGAGGCTCAACAACTTGAGATATCCTTGGGGAAGGTGAGGATTTTGCTCCTTCAGTTGAGGATCTGCCCTAAGATCATGGCTGGACTAGGGATTCGAGCTCAACTTCCTTCTAAGAATGAAAAGATCCTTCCCCTATTCATCTCAACAACTCAATTGCTGCCTAAAATAGGTAGCGCTCCCTCAAAAGGGCACTCAGAGCACTATAACACTCCCTAGTAGGCTTTAGGGGAGCGCCAGTGCTCCTGAGTATAGGATCACTTCTCCAGAAGGGCCAAAGGGCTTTATAACACTCCCAGACAGTGTAAGGGGGAGCGCCAACACTCCCAGAAGAGGTATAGGGGAGCGCTCTCCTTCAAAAGCTCAGTTTTTTGGGTGATTTCAGATGGCAAAAGGTTCATGAGCCTAGTTAACCTTTCCTCCTCTTCCAAATCAAGTGTTTGACATGTGGAAAGTGTCCTCTTGATGTCGTTTACAGGCACAACATGGGCATCATGGTAGTATGCTTTCTTTAACACTTGCGACACTTGTGAGCAAAAAATGACACTTGCGAACTTTGTAATGACGACACTTGCGACACTATCAAAGTGAGCATTTTTTATGTGTAACAGATTGAACCCAAAGTATGAAGTTAGAAGACAGGAATTGATAACTAAAATGCTTTGTAGACTTTCAAGCAAGGGTATAGACGTAAAGAACCAGACAAAAGCTGCACACAAACATCCAACAAATATTATGACATGTTTCAAACCCAAGACATGCATACCTATGCTTGGGTGATCAAGACTTGCAAGATATGGCCGCCATAAAATACACTACGGATCCATAATTGTATTGATAAAAAGGTATATCCACTGAAAATACACTGTGGATCTATACTCCCATGACCTGAACTAATCGTAGCCATGAAGAATACACAGTGGATCTATGAGATGACAAGAAATAGCCACGACCAATACAAAGTGGATCTATGTAACATTATATGTGTCATTGTTCAAGAGAAACTCCTTCGCAACCTGGGAAAAGTACATATCAAAGTGATCACTCAACCCAGGGTCTTCTTACCGATCCCGATGTAGTATGAATCTAACCATGTGAATAGATGTCCTAATGTTGAACATGGCAAAAACCACTTGATTACTGGTCAATGATGTACACCATTAACAAGCGCGAGGGAGATCACCATTAATGTCGATGATTCCCAAGGTACCCTAGTACATTCCAACGAATGTGAATGGATGAGCTGGAATCAAACATCCATGGAATCATCCGATCAGAGGTCAGTGATGTAAACCTGTTGTTGAACGTGAGGAAGCCTGCCATTGAGGCATGCATGTCCCAAAGTACTAACTGGTTTCTAAGTCTAATTCTTGGATAATGTTTTGAAGTCGACAGGAATAGGCTCATCGAAGGAGGGCCTTGATGTATCCCCCATCAACGACATGAAACGGACATAGAGATGTAATTGGTAGATCAAATGAACATGGACTGACACGGGTATTGAGACAAGATATTTTTGATGGATGACTCTCGAGGAAGATACTTCCCTTGAACACTGAGGCACAACAGCAGAAACATGACATGGACCAAAACTTGATGATGCAGTGGATGATGTGACTTACGTCAGGTGAGCCAAAGGAGTGAAAGAAAATCAAAGGATTGGCTCAGTGCAGAGGTTCAGCGGATTATAATGCGTGCAAAAGACAAAGTGTCGTGTTCAAGGGTGACTCTAAGAGTTACTTGGTAATGTTCTCAAGAGACTGCTTGGCTTGCTTCTTTCAAATTTTCCCCCATCTAGATAGACGAGTACCTCTTTTTAATTTAATGAGCTCGAGAAGGATAACACATGCTCGATAAAACTCACCTTCGGTAAGTTCCTCTTCCTTTGTTTAACGAACTGGAAGAATTAAGGGTTCGATCCCATATGGGTTTGTCGATGTTTTGTTTAGCGAGTCCAAAGACAGAAAACTCGAAGGTTTTTCATGATTATAGAGTCTAGAAAAACACTTAAAAGAGAAATCTCTCAGTTCCTTTTTCGTAAAGTAGTCTGACGAGACCGAAAAAGAGATAAACTATCACTCAAC
>JZKD02S0024592.1:0-16876 GCA_000966675.3 Picea glauca | reverse complement strand
GATATGGTTGGCCCATACTAGGGGGTATTACGGATGTAGTTGGAAACTGTTGCCCCCCAGTCGATTGAGGAGGATGTTGTATCAATTGATTCCAATACTGGGCCAAGGACGAAGGTATGTTTTGTCCAAAAGGTGGGGTTAGTCCTCCTATTGAAGGTGGTGTGCCAATTGGGGGTAGTGTTCCAATTGGGGGTTGTGTTCCAATTGGGACTTGCATTCCAATAGGAATTTACCCATTGAAAGAGGGTTGAGTCATGCCACCTTGGTGAAATTGTCCACTGACGGGAATCTGGTAATGTGGTGTGAATGACGGAATAGTGCCACTAGGATTAAAATTGCCAGTAGAGGACGAGGAAGGTCCTCCAAAATAAAATTGAGGGAGTGTCGGAATAAAACCAGGAAGAGATTGCCCAGAAGAAGAAGGACCACCAGGAGAGCCAGATGGGGTTTGGGTAGGAGTGGGAATGGAAGCATTCTATGCATGATATCCGAGTGGTAGTGTCGAAGTGACATTGGGCGTTCGCGGTGTGTTGATGGGAGTGAGACTAACTACGATAAACCCGGTGTGAACACTTGTAGTATCGGTGTGATGGGCCATTTCAATAGGGATGGTAAAGTGATAGGCGGTAGTAAACGGTACTGTCTCTGGACTAGAGATTTCAGAAATCACAGGTGGGGTGATTTTAGAAATCACAGGTGAACCTAGACCAAAAAGGTCCCGTCGAAAAACACCTGTAGACAAAAAAAGATCTTGGCCTTCTATGCCGGGAAAGGGTCCAACTAGTGATCTAGAAGAAATAACAACTAAGTCTCCAAAAGAAATTAGTCTCATAAATGGTCACTCAGAATCAGGGTGAAGTCGAAAGTCCTCTCGAATATTGGTGATTTAGAAATTTTCAAGAGAGTCAGTTCATTCCACTTGTGGCATGGTGACGACTGGGACTTCACTTTGTCAAGGAGAGCCTTCAGGTGTACTTCTAGGCAAGGGTTGAGAACCTTCCATTCTACATGAATGATGTGGAGGAGCTATTGTAACCAAGTGACAAACTTCACGAAGAAAATCTTATGGTCATCTTTGGTAAACAAACAACATGCGCTAGTAAACAAAATCTAGGAAGCAACACCAAGCAAACAAGACCTTCTAATTCCGAAGTCACTAGTTGGTGATGAAATCCAACATCAAAACAACGAGACGAGAAAGGGCTGGGCTAGAGTGGAAAAGTTACGGTGATGACCTTCTTAACGGACTTACACCCTGGCGCAAGCTCCCACACATAATTGTGGGTATACCCTCCAAGGAGCCCAAGTGAGTTTGGCCAACGTCAATTCCAGGTACCGTGAAGACTTTCCCCTTCACAGTCACCTTGTGTAAGACCCTATAAAGATAGGCCGCTAAGGTTACCACCGACAACAATAAATCTTGGGGGGACAGTCGACAGTCCGATCCACACACAAGGGTAGGGTATCTAGCCCAAAATCAACTCAAAAGGCTTCCACTCATCATTGTGGGTATACCTCCGAGTGACCCTCATAATACATGCAATCTCTACACCAATATCAACAAAACAGGGTGAGTAACTCTATCAATATCAATGCGACCTTGTGTTTGACCCTTGTGTGAGAAGGGCTTCCTAGGACAAGATGTTGTAAATGGAATTTAACACTCCTTAACACAAGATGCTAGTGTGTGTTTTGTGCTTTGGAGAGTGTATCTCTCTTCCTACTCCAAAGTGTTATCCTAGCTAAATATTGGTGTAATAGAGCCCTAGAAAAGAGTTACTAGTTAAATTTTACAATTGCGCAGTGTTATTAATAGTTGTTGTTACTCAAAGGAAGCAGAGATGAAATTGATGTTGTATAAGACTCTAACCCAATGATGCATGGATAAGAATTAAATATAACAATTTTCGTTCAATGAATCCTATGTACGGGAGGGAAAGATACGTTTTCTGGATCAAACTTGAACTACAAGACACAATTTCCTTTAAAATGAAATTGCAACAAATCACGCAAGAATAACAATTCTCTATTGTTTCTTTTTCAATAATTTCAACAATTGATTTTCAATACTTTCGAAGACAAAAATGCTTTTGAAAGAAAAAATGTTGTTCACTTTTCAAAAAAGGACCTACACCATGATGGTGAGAGTTCAAAAAACCAAAAACTAATGAACAAGCAATAGATAAAAACCCAAACCAATCTTTCAATGGAAACAAAAATAACAAGCAAACCAAACTAGTCTTTTCAATTGCATAAGAAAAGTGATCTTTCAAAGAATAAGAAAATGATAAAGACAAAGAAGCTCAACTTTCAACCGATCGCCGGTCCTTAACCAAACAAGCACACTCAGATTCTGAAATCAGAGAGTATATCTTTGCCGAGAAAAGTCAATAAACGAAAGTCAAGAAAAAAGTGACAGGAAGAGCCTTTGAAATCCTAAGACTGTTCGTGCACAAAAACGAAGACAAGAAAAACATCAACCAAAGGTCCAAAACACTCTTGTTAAGCACTTATACTGATCTGGGTAGTTGATCATGCAAAAGTCTTAAAGCCAAAATTTTGAAAAATAGGGTTTGCAGGCTGAGAGTGTTACACAGTGCGAAAATAGGTAATTCTCACAGGTGAGCTTTGAGAAGAGTGCGAGAAACTCGCACTGAACCTAAAGGTAGGGTGCAAACTCAATATATTCTCATAGGATACTATGGATTGCAATGCGAGAATGTCTGAAACTAATCAAATTTTTGAAAAAAGACACAAAATTTGAAGAGGCCTCTAGACCCAGAGGGTCTGTTAGGGTATCCTGAACACTCAGAGATTGATATGAATGGAGAAAGGTAAGGAAAGAGAAAATGGCCAAGGAAAAATACCAAAAACCACAAATAAAATGGGATAGCTCCCCAGTTGAGTCACCAATTTTGTTATCGAACTAATTGTAGGTGCGGACACTAACAGATCTCCCTAGATCCACCTGGATCTAGAACAAAATAGGACAGGACATGACTCTTTCCCTAATTTTTTACCATTGAATTATCTAGTAGGAAGGAATAAGTAACATACCTTTGTATCACTTCCTAGGGTCTTTGTTGCTCCCACTTTTCTCCACTACTCTCGTGAGGTCAAGACCAAGACAACACAAACCAACCAAAGTGAAGATAGAAAAATATATTCAACTGTCAACTTATGTGTATGATCAAGGAATTACACAACAAAGTGAGAATAGCTTTATGGGAAAAGGACATGCCACTGTATCATATTAATTGAAAGTAGAAGATTACAACCTGATCGCCTTGATGTCATAAGATTCCTTTCGATGGCTCTTGGCTCCCACACACACACTTGCTCAATCCTTGNGAGATGGTTACTTGGATAAGAATGATCCCACAATATCAGGGAATCCAGTACAAGGATAACCATTCGAATGCCAACCCATTCTTCTAGAAGATTCCCTTCTAGAACCATCAAGAATCCATCTTTTTCCAAGCTTTATAACGAGTTCACACCCTAGCTATGTAGCATAGTGTGAGAAGTTTGCACCCTAGCTTAAGGCAGCCTACGAGAATGGGTCATTCTCGCACCCTGGTATACTAGCAACCTGCGACCCCTCTTCAAAAGTAAGTTTTCTGGGAAGAGATGAATGTAACTTTTCTCAGGAGAAAGTTCTTATGAGGAGCCTGAGTTCACCATCATCAATACACCATCATGATGACCAAAATCATGGGTAACAACAAGGGTCTTTGTGAAATCAGGAAATGATAGGACTAGATTGGTTCACATGGCCATATGCAAGGTTTGAAAATCCTGAGCAACTATTGGAGTCCAAGTGAAATAAATATTTTTAAGGAGTGTAGTGAGAGGTGTCGCAATATTTCCATAATTCTTAACAAACTTGCAATAATAACCCATTAAACCCAAAAATCCCCGCAGGCTTTTGAGAGTCTTTGGGTGAGGCCAATATTGCATAGCTTCAATATTTTTAGGATCCACCCTGATGTCATCCTTTCCAACAAGATGACCCAAGTACTCTACTTTTGAGGTGCCAAAAAAACATTTAGATTGTTTGAGTAAAATTTGATGTTGAGAGAGTAGATGGAGAAATCGATCCACATGAGAAAGATGGTTTGTCCAGGTTTTGTTGTAGATGAGGATATCATCAAAGACAACTAACACAAAATGATGGAGAAAAGGACGAAAGACATGATTCGTGAGGATTTGGAAAGTGGAGGGAAAATTACACAAGCCAAAGGGCATGAACAAAAACTCATAGTGGTCCTCATGAGTTCTAAAGGCATTCTTAGGAATGTCTACCTCTTTCATACTGATCTGGTGGTAGCCCAAAAAAATATCAATCATAGTAAAGAATTGGGTGCCACTCAATTCATCCAAGAGGTCATCAATGACAAGAATGGGAAATTTGTCTTTAATGGTGAGTTTGTTGACAGTGCGAAAGTCAGGACACATGGGCCAAGAACCTTCTTTCTTAAGAACCATGAACACATGAGAAGAGTAGGGGCTCGTACTAGGGAGGATAACACCTTCATTGAGCAGTTCTTGAACCATTTTCTCAATTTCATTTTTTTTGGAAAAGGGGTGATGATAGGGACATATATTGGAAGGAAGGATTCCTGGGACAAGGGGAATGGAATGATCATGAACACCACGGGAAGGAGGGAATCCCTCGGGAGTGGAAAAACCCACTTGATGTTTAAAGAGGGTGGATTGGAGGTCCCGCGACACAGAGGGTGTCTCAGTGGCTAGTATGGCATGGAGTTGGGCAATAATTCCAGAATGACCTTTCTTGAGAAGATTTTCCATGTGATGGGAACTAATGATCTTTGTGGAACCGACAGTGATGCCTTGGAACTCATATTTTTGGCCCTCCTAGTCGAATTTCATGGTTAATTCCTTAAAATCCACGAGAATGGGACCCAATGTCCTTAGCCATTTTACACCCAACACAATGTCACAATCGCCCATGTCGATAGAAAACATATGAGATTTCATACGGTATTCACCAATTTGGAGATGCACAATTTCACAATGCCCTCCACATTTCATGGACCCACCATTGGAAATCATGATTTGGAAATTATTGACTGCACAATATAGAAATTATTTTCTTGGGCAATGTGGCGATGAATAAAATTATGGGTGCTTCCACTATCAACAAGAATGATGACCTTCCTATGCATGATGTAACCAATTAACTTGAGGTTTGGGGAGTAGGGAAGCTAGTGAGATCATTTGGGGAAATGACTGGTTCTACTTCAGGAGGGTCTGAGGGAGGAGTTATGTCAATGGGTTTAGGTGACACAAACACAAGGGAGCGTCAACTTCCTCTTTTGAAACATCCTCTGAAATGGCCATAAAAAGATTTTGTTCCTTACACTTGTGTCTCAAAAAATATGTGTCATCACAATTATAACAAAGGCCTTTGAGTTGGTGTTCAACCATTTTGGCCCTGGTTAATTTTTGGATTGTTAGTGGAATAAAAGGAAGAGTGGGAGTGACTAGTTTAGTGCGAGGAATAAAGGAGGGTTTGCGGTTTTGAGAAGAGACAACCTGTTGTGCTTCCTTAGATATTTTAGTAGCATCCTCCCAACTTTGAGGTTTATCCATGAGGACAGGAGGACGAATATCATATTTGAGGCCATTGATAAAACATTCTCGAAAAAAATCATCAGGCACGCCCTCTATATGAAAATCCAGTCACTCAAAAGAAACTATAAAGTCTTCCACTATGCCAGATTGTTTCAAGTTTGTCAAATGGCCTAAATGGTTGGTGTCAATGTAAAATAATTCATAAATCTTTGCCACAAAGTGTGTCCAAGTCACATACCCTTGGCGAGCATTTTTTCCCCATTGCCACCATTTCCAACGTTCTTGATCTAGATGGAGAACACTATACAAAGAGAAATAATGTTCCATTTGAGTTACCCAGCGAGTGGGATCCGATACATAAAAAAAATTCACATCCACACATGGAAGGCGTAGGTCACAGTGAAAGTGATGGGGATGAAAATTCTAGGATTGAGAGGAATTTTCCCATTCGGTATGCAAAGGTGGGTCAGATAAGGGAAGACCTGTAGGGATATGCAACTTGGTGTAGATCGTCGTAGCGATAGATTCAAGCTGGGTAGTATTTTCTTTTTTGAGCTCTTGTTTGACTTCCTTGATTGAAGAAGCGATGGAAGAATGAATTTTTTAATTGATGGAGAGGATATTGGCACTGAGTTGTCGCACTTCTTGGTGGGTTTCTATGAAATTAGAGTGCAAGGTATTGAAGCGAGCTTCCAATTCTTGGCTATGCGTATGGGCCATGATGACGAGGGAACACGAAAAGGGGTGGATGGGACCACACAGAAAATGGGTTATGGGTGGACTGTATCACAATGATTAGGGAGACGAGTTGAATCCAATGGGTTAAAGCCCAAATAAGGGTGTTGGAAGGGGGTTGGGTCCACAAAAAAAGGAATTGTTGAAAAATGATAGGTATGATTGCAATAAGGGAGAAGAGATAAATCCAACAGAATAGGTATCAAATAATGGTGCCAACAATATCTTGAAGAGTTATACTTTGATCTGAAGAATACTCTACTGATGAAATGTCCAAATGCTTAACAAAAAGAAATATGTAGTAATTTCGCAACTCGAATGCAGGAGACACAGTTGTGCCACAATAGATCTTGTATGTTTTGTTTTATTTTTCGTCCCAAGGGTTAGGTATTCAATGGTTCTATAGACAAGAGTTTTCACTGTGCTATATCTCTCTGATATACGTGCAGGGTCCAATAGTAGTACTCGACCCAATATCTTAGGGCACCAACTATGGATTCTAGATTGTTCCTTTAGTCGTACTACCTGACTACCCAGGTACTTGTTAGGACCCTATAATGTGCCTTTTTTCTCATACTTTTTGCTATCATTANTGATCCCACAATATCAGGGAATCCAGTACAAGGATAACCATTCGAATGCCAACCCATTCTTCTAGAAGATTCCCTTCTAGAACCATCGAGAATCCATCTTTTTCCAAGATTTAGAACGATTTCACGCCCTAGCTATGTAGCATAGTGTGAGAAGTTTGCACCCTAGATTAAGGAAGCCTACGAGAATGGGTCATTCTCGCACCCTGGTATACTAGCAACCTGCGACCCCTCTTCAAAAGTAAGTTTTCTGG
Source organism: Picea glauca (assembly GCA_000966675.3). Taxonomy (NCBI): domain Eukaryota; kingdom Viridiplantae; phylum Streptophyta; class Pinopsida; order Pinales; family Pinaceae; genus Picea; species Picea glauca. The sequence continues at coordinate 9,699 of JZKD02S0024592.1, read as the reverse complement.
GAAGAGATGAATGTAACTTTTCTCAAGAGAAAGTTCTTATGAGGAGCCTGAGTTCACCATCATCAATACACCATCATGATGACCAAAATCATGGGTAACAACAAGGGTCTTTGTGAAATCAGGAAGGGATAGGACTAGATTGGTTCACATGGCCATATGCAAGGTTTGAAAATCCTGAGCAACTATTGGAGTCCAAGTGAAATAAATATTTTTAAGGAGTGTAGTGAGAGTGCCGCAATCTTTCCATAATTCTTAACAAACTTGCAATAATAACCCGTTAAACCCAAAAATCCCCACAGGCTTTTGAGAGTCTTTGGGTGAGGCCAATATTTCATAGCTTCAATATTTTTAGGATCCACCCTGATGTCATCCTTTCCAACAAGATGACCCAAGTACTCTACTTTTGAGGTGCCAAAAAAAATTTTAGATTGTTTGAGTAAAATTTGATCTTGAGAGAGTAGATGGAGAAATCGATCCACATGAGAAAGATGGTTTGTCCAGGTTTTGTTGTAGATGAGGATATCATCAAAGACAACTAACACAAAATGACGGAGAAAAGGACGAAAGACATGATTTGTGAGAATTTGGAAAGTGGAGGGAAAATTACACAAGACAAAGGGCATGACCAAAAACTCATAGTGGTCCTCATGAGTTCTAAAGACATTCTTAGGAATGTCTGCCTCTTTCATACCGATCTGGTGGTAGCCCAAAAAAATATCAATCTTAGTAAAGAATTGGGTGCCACTCAATTCATCCAAGAGGTCATCAATGACAATAATGGGAAATTTGTCTTTAATGGTGAGTTTGTTGACAGTGCGAAAGTCAGGACACATGGGCCAAGAACCTTCTTTCTTAAGAACCATGAACACATGAGAAGAGTAGGGGCTCGTACTAGGGAGGATAACACCTTCATTGAGCAGTTCTTGAACCATTTTCTCAATTTCATTTTTTTTGGAAAAGGGGTGATGATAGGGACATATATTGGAAGGAAGGATTCCTGGGACAAGGGGAATGGAATGATCATGAACACCACGGGAAGGAGGGAATCCCTCGGGAGTGGAAAAACCCACTTGATGTTTAAAGAGGGTGGATTGGAGGTCCCGCGACACAGAGGGTGTCTCAGTGGCTAGTATGGCATGGAGTTGGGCAATAATTCCAGAATGACCTTTCTTGAGAAGATTTTCCATGTGATGGGAACTAATGATCTTTGTGGAACCGACAGTGATGCCTTGGAACTCATATTTTTGGCCCTCCTAGTCGAATTTCATGGTTAATTCCTTAAAATCCACGAGAATGGGACCCAATGTCCTTAGCCATTTTACACCCAACACAATGTCACAATCGCCCATGTCGATAGAAAACATATGAGATTTCATACGGTATTCACCAATTTGGAGATGCACAATTTCACAATGCCCTCCACATTTCATGGACCCACCATTGGAAATCATGATTTGGAAATTATTGACTGCACAATATAGAAATTATTTTCTTGGGCAATGTGGCGATGAATAAAATTATGGGTGCTTCCACTATCAACAAGAATGATGACCTTCCTATGCATGATGTAACCAATTAACTTGAGGTTTGGGGAGTAGGGAAGCTAGTGAGATCATTTGGGGAAATGACTGGTTCTACTTCAGGAGGGTCTGAGGGAGGAGTTATGTCAATGGGTTTAGGTGACACAAACACAAGGGAGCGTCAACTTCCTCTTTTGAAACATCCTCTGAAATGGCCATAAAAAGATTTTGTTCCTTACACTTGTGTCTCAAAAAATATGTGTCATCACAATTATAACAAAGGCCTTTGAGTTGGTGTTCAACCATTTTGGCCCTGGTTAATTTTTGGATTGTTAGTGGAATAAAAGGAAGAGTGGGAGTGACTAGTTTAGTGCGAGGAATAAAGGAGGGTTTGCGGTTTTGAGAAGAGACAACCTGTTGTGCTTCCTTAGATATTTTAGTAGCATCCTCCCAACTTTGAGGTTTATCCATGAGGACAGGAGGACGAATATCATATTTGAGGCCATTGATAAAACATTCTCGAAAAAAATCATCAGGCACGCCCTCTATATGAAAATCCAGTCACTCAAAAGAAACTATAAAGTCTTCCACTATGCCAGATTGTTTCAAGTTTGTCAAATGGCCTAAATGGTTGGTGTCAATGTAAAATAATTCATAAATCTTTGCCACAAAGTGTGTCCAAGTCACATACCCTTGGCGAGCATTTTTTCCCCATTGCCACCATTTCCAACGTTCTTGATCTAGATGGAGAACACTATACAAAGAGAAATAATGTTCCATTTGAGTTACCCAGCGAGTGGGATCCGATACATAAAAAAAATTCACATCCACACATGGAAGGCGTAGGTCACAGTGAAAGTGATGGGGATGAAAATTCTAGGATTGAGAGGAATTTTCCCATTCGGTATGCAAAGGTGGGTCAGATAAGGGAAGACCTGTAGGGATATGCAACTTGGTGTAGATCGTCGTAGCGATAGATTCAAGCTGGGTAGTATTTTCTTTTTTGAGCTCTTGTTTGACTTCCTTGATTGAAGAAGCGATGGAAGAATGAATTTTTTAATTGATGGAGAGGATATTGGCACTGAGTTGTCGCACTTCTTGGTGGGTTTCTATGAAATTAGAGTGCAAGGTATTGAAGCGAGCTTCCAATTCTTGGCTATGCGTATGGGCCATGATGACGAGGGAACACGAAAAGGGGTGGATGGGACCACACAGAAAATGGGTTATGGGTGGACTGTATCACAATGATTAGGGAGACGAGTTGAATCCAATGGGTTAAAGCCCAAATAAGGGTGTTGGAAGGGGGTTGGGTCCACAAAAAAAGGAATTGTTGAAAAATGATAGGTATGATTGCAATAAGGGAGAAGAGATAAATCCAACAGAATAGGTATCAAATAATGGTGCCAACAATATCTTGAAGAGTTATACTTTGATCTGAAGAATACTCTACTGATGAAATGTCCAAATGCTTAACAAAAAGAAATATGTAGTAATTTCGCAACTCGAATGCAGGAGACACAGTTGTGCCACAATAGATCTTGTATGTTTTGTTTTATTTTTCGTCCCAAGGGTTAGGTATTCAATGGTTCTATAGACAAGAGTTTTCACTGTGCTATATCTCTCTGATATACGTGCAGGGTCCAATAGTAGTACTCGACCCAATATCTTAGGGCACCAACTATGGATTCTAGATTGTTCCTTTAGTCGTACTACCTGACTACCCAGGTACTTGTTAGGACCCTATAATGTGCCTTTTTTCTCATACTTTTTGCTATCATTAYATCCTTTTCCCACTCATATTTAAGCCTACACTATCACCTTAATCTATTTCTCCAAAGGTATATAAYGTTTCTTCTCTTTGCTATATTTTTAATTTGTCTTACATGTAATTTTACATTACTCTCATACTTAGACATTAATCAGAAATATATAGTTGCTAAAACAGTTTGAATATTGCAGTTAATCATTGCTTCTTGAAGACCATGTTGCTAAAACAGTCAAATAGTACGCAAATCCCATTGTTGAAACAGTCTGTGATTTGCGATGTTGAAGCAACATTTCACATACAATAGTAACAAGAAGGAGTTGTTACACTAGCCGCAACAACTGTACCTTAAGCCAGCACCATTAACCATCGTCGCTGCTTAAAGACCACGTTGCTAAAACAGTCAAAAAGTACGTAAACCTTGTTGTTGAAACAGTCTATGATTTGCAATGCTGAAATAGTATACAACCATAACAAGAAAAGATAATTAAAAGAGTTGTTACACCGGCCGCAATAGCTGTACCTCAAGCCAACACCATTACAACCACTGTAACAACATTTTGCAATGGAAGATCAGAATATCCTATTCCAACATAGAAGATTAATCATACTAAGAATAGGATTTGTTTGTACACATGTAATTTTATGCTTAATTGTATTAAGTGGATTCTCCTCTTTAAATAAGGGAGACATCAACATTAGAAAGGGGGGATTATGAAAGGCTTATCCAGAAGTGAATTATAGAGAAGGATCATGTTCACTTTGGATATTGTAACTTGTCACATTTGACAAATGAATAAAAGACCATTCTGAGAATTCCTTCTTAATTCCTTTTATTTCTGGGGAATCTTGTGAGAAGGAAAGGGCCCACATTCTTCACAAGATTCACCCATTAGTTTCTGTAGTGTGTTAGTATTGTTTTTATCTATACCTTGTTAAAACTCTATTTCCACTGATTGTTACATTGCTTTCATACAATTCATTCCTAGGTACTTGTTAATCATTTTGATTGGTAATTTTGTTTGCAGAATGAGTTTATGAAAGTGTGATAGTCAGAGATAGGTGCTGAAGATTCCTACTTTGGGGAATAGGGTCCTGTTCTTTGTTATAGAATAGTTAGTCTTCAGTACTTGTTAATCATTTTGATTTGTAATTTTGTTTGTAGAATGAATTTATGAAAGTGTGATAGTCNGTTTCTTCTCTTTGCTATATTTTTAATTTGTCTTACATGTAATTTTACATTACTCTCATACTTAGACATTAATCAGAAATATATAGTTGCTAAAACAGTTTGAATATTGCAGTTAATCATTGCTTCTTGAAGACCATGTTGCTAAAACAGTCAAATAGTACGCAAATCCCATTGTTGAAACAGTCTGTGATTTGCGATGTTGAAGCAACATTTCACATACAATAGTAACAAGAAGGAGTTGTTACACTAGCCGCAACAACTGTACCTTAAGCCAGCACCATTAACCATCGTCGCTGCTTAAAGACCACGTTGCTAAAACAGTCAAAAAGTACGTAAACCTTGTTGTTGAAACAGTCTATGATTTGCAATGCTGAAATAGTATACAACCATAACAAGAAAAGATAATTAAAAGAGTTGTTACACCGGCCGCAATAGCTGTACCTCAAGCCAACACCATTACAACCACTGTAACAACATTTTGCAATGGAAGATCAGAATATCCTATTCCAACATAGAAGATTAATCATACTAAGAATAGGATTTGTTTGTACACATGTAATTTTATGCTTAATTGTATTAAGTGGATTCTCCTCTTTAAATAAGGGAGACATCAACATTAGAAAGGGGGGATTATGAAAGGCTTAGCCAGAAGTGAATTACAGAGAAGGATCATGTTCACTTTGGATATTGTAACTTGTCACATTTGACAAATGAATAAAAGACCATTATGAGCATTCCTTCTTAATTCCTTTTATTTCTGGGGAATCTTGTGAGAAGGAAAGGGCCCACATTAGTCACAAGATTCACCCACTAGTTATTGTAGTGTGTTAGTATTGTTTTTATCTATACCTTGTTAAAATTCTATTTCCACTGATTGTTACATTGTTTTCATACAATTCATTCCTAGGTACTTGTTAATCATTTTGATTGGTAATTTTGTTTACAGAATGAGTTTATGAAAGTGTGATAGTCAGAGATAGGTGCTGAAGATTCCTACTTTGGGGAATAGGGTCTTGTTCTTTGTTACAGAATAGTTAGTCTTAGTACTTGTTAATCATTTTGATTTGTAATTTTGTTTGTAGAATGAATTTATGAAAGTGTGATAGTCAGAGACAGGTGATGAAGATTCCTACTTTGGGGAATAGGGTCTTGTTCTCTGTTATAGAATAGTTAGTCTTATTTGCAGTGTGCTGAAAGGTTCTTTTTTCCTAGGTTGATGTTTTTTAATGTAATCCAAGATTATTCTGATAATTATTTTCCTTTGAATCTTAAACTCTACAATAGACAGATTGCTTTCATTGTAATTCAAGGTAGAACTTCAGTCTGTTCAAAGCAAGGTGTGATTAGTGTAACTTTCACTACAACATTAGATTTCTTTTGAGATTGAGAATATACAGTGTGTGATTGCCTTTGAAATAAATAGACTTCCCCGGGTTGACAATTTATGTGACACTTGATTGTTTTAATTAATAAGCAATTATAGTGACCAACATGTTGGCACTATTGCCGGGGAAGGCAATTATAGATTTCAAAAGAATTTACGTTATTATTTTAGATGTACAGATTGCATGAGAGGACGTGTACCCCCCAAGGAAACTGACCCTACAGGTGGCAGGGGAAAAGGAAGAGGAGAAATAAAGACTTCTATCGACCAGATTATATCAAAATCTGAATCTGTTGTTCCTCAACAATCAAGCTCTCGAAAACCAAAGCCTCAACCTTCCTTTCAAGATAACTTTGAAACAGAGACAGTTGAAAAACCAGCAGCTGACATTGAGGATCGAGAAAGTGAAGTAGGGGAACAAACAGAAGAAAGGATGGATGGATATAATGAAGAACTACACCATGAAGAACAGGTAGGTCTTGAAGCAGAGGTAAACGATGAAAACTCTTTTTCTACCTTAGGATTTCCTATTGGTGATCTTTCTAGAGGAGTAGCTCCCTTGAAGAATATTCCACTTTCAGATTTACCTAACTTTCATGGTTTATCTTCTGAAGATCCTGATGAATTCCTTTTCGAGTTTGACATATTATGCAAAAGTTATGATTACATTTCCAATGCTCAAAAATTAAAGCTATTCCTAGCAACAATAAAGGGAAATGCATTAAGATGATTCATGAGTTTTGGAGGTCATGTAATCACAACATGGGATCAGATGAAACATAATTTTCTGCACAAATATCAAGACTATTGCCGAAAAAGAGAAAAAAGAGAGGAACTATTCAAGATGATACATAAAGAGGATGAAAATCTAGAGAACTTTGTGGAAAGGCTACAGTATAATCTACAAATATCCAGTCACTCCGATGTAAGTAAAGATATTCTTAAAACAATATTATTAAAAGGAGTAAGGGATGACTATCTAGATATGATGAATGTGCTTGGAAAAGGGGACATATCTAAAGAATCATATGATGAAATTGTTAACCTCTGTAAAAGATGTTCAAGAGGAGCTGCAAGGAATAGATCAAACAACAGGGATACCACATTTTCAAGAGTTCAAAAATCAGCCAATGGAGGAGCAACAAGAGCCAAAATAGGTAATCTACTTGAGGGATTTAAAACTAAAATGTTAAGTTCTTTTGCTTCACAAATTGACACCTTGTAGATTCAAAAGAAACAAGCCAAAGCAGAAGCAACTCTGTCCATCTTTTGTTCCAAATGCAGAGATAAGCACCCACAAAGGGAATGCCCATTGGACAAAAAGCCAATTTACACCATTTGTGATAAGGATCATGAAACTCAACAATGCCCTTCTTTACCAGGAATCAAAGCAGTATTACAACCAAACGATGAAGAAGCTGAAGTTGTCTATCTATTAACATAGAGAAGGCAATGGAAACCACGGGGACAAGGTATGAATACTAATATGCTATTTACATATTCTAATCATTGGAATAATTCTTCTTCTTTTAGTCAAGCAAATTACCCTCCCTTCAATCAAATGAATTACCCACCCATGCAACAAACAAACCCTCCCTTTGTAGACCCAACAATATGAACACCTTGGCCTTCACAACAACAACCTTACCTTAACCAATGGAATCCAAATTGGAGAGGTCAACAACCCTCGTTCCCAAATCAATTTCCTCAATTTCAATCACAAGTTCAACAACCACTCTCTTTACCATCAGGTGCTCCACCAAATAATCAAATGATGAGGCCCCAACTACCTGTAAAACCTAAACCTAACCCCAATAATAAGGTTGTGCAGTGCATTGATATTCAAAACCAGCCGATACTTTCTCTTTTCCCTGCACAATGCAATGATATTCATTTATGATCTGGGAAAATAGTAGAACCTATCATTGATGATGTTACCTCCTCTAATTCTGATAAAGAAGAAATAAAAAAGCATGATGTACCTGAAGAGGTACAACCATCCTCAAACACTATTGTTGAAACAGCGGAACCAACATTCCCTGAGCGTTTAGCTTTGACTAAAACTCCTGAGCCACCTACTTTCAATATTCTAGGGGAATTACAAAATCTCTATATCAAAATTCCACTATTACAAGCACTAAGAGATGTACCAATTTATGCCAGAAGTATGTGAGACATTTGTGTTAAGAAACCTGGTAGGAAAATTAAATATCCCCGCACAGTTCATGTCATGGGTGATCTATCTGCACTAATGTCGGGTAAAGCTCCTCCAGTTAAATATGATGATCCCAGACATCCTACTATCACAGTGAAAATTGGAAAAACAATAATTCCTCGAGTTCTGGTAGACTTAGGTGCTATTATCAATATTATGACTCTTGAAACTTCACAACTGTTACAACTGAAGAATGAAATCAGAGATACCCCAACCATTCTAGAATTAGTTGATTATTCTACAATCAAACCAGAGGGAGTCATTGAAGACCTAATCATCTCAGTTGAGTCTTGGAATTATCCGGCTGAATTTGTGGTATTACAACCTAAAACAAAGTTGGGGGGTCACCCTCTAATTTTGGGTAGGCCTTGGCTAGCCATAGAAGATGCCTTTATCAGTTGTAGATCTAGTTCAATGACAATTTCCAATGGATATGAGACCAAACATCTTACTCTCTACCCTCACACTACACCCTTGATTAATAATGACAATTCCTTATGGGTGGACATTGATGATCAAACTACTCAACCTATCTTGACTATTGAACAAGACTTAATCCTTAAAGATGCCACTGAGGATGAAGTAATTAATAATTTTATTTGTGAACCCTCATCTGTGACTCCAGAAAACATAATCAACTATTTGCACTTTTGGATTCAGATACCCAGGAAAACCTTAACTCTGAAGACCTACCTCAAACATCAACTACCATCTCTTCTAAAAGTATACTAGTAAAAATTGAACCTGGCAAAACACTGAATATAAACCCCAACTTGACAGTTGTTGAAACACAACAATTAATGAAGTTATTTCTTGAACATAAGGAAGCATTCGCATGGGACTATATAGATATGAAGGTAATCTCTCATGAATTATGTACTCATCATATCTATATCAAGGAACATTGTCGACTGATCTGTTAATTTCAACGACAAATGAACCCTAATTTAAGAGAAATTCTTAAAGAGGAACTTCAAAAATTGCTTAATGTAGGGTTTATATATCCTCTATCTGAAAGTGAATGGGTTTCCCTATTGGTAATAGTTCCTAAGAAAAACGGGAAATGGAGAGTGTGTGTAGATTATAGAGCCTTAAATAAAACCACTCAAAAAGATCACTTTCCGTTACCATTCATTGATCAGGTGTTAGATAGTTTGTCAGGGAATAAATTCTTCTCTTTCTTAGATGGTTTCAGTGGGTATAACTAGATCAAAATTTCACCCCAAGACCAAGATAAGACCACTTTTACTAGCCCCTGGGGAACTTTTGCTTATAGAGTCCTCCCATTTGGACTATGTAATGCACCAACAACCTTTCAAAGAGAAATTATAGGAATCTTTTATGATATGATTAATGACTCTATGGAAATTTTTATGGATGATTTTACCCCTTATGGTGTCTCTTTTGAGGAAGCACTACAAAACCTTGAGAAAGTACTTAATCGATGTATACAAGCCCACCTGTCCTTAAGCACATAAAAATGTCATATGATGATGAGTGAAGGAGTAGTACTTGGACACTTTATTTCATCTCAAGAAATTTAGGTAGATCCATCCAAGATACAAGTCATTAAAGACCTTCCTATTCCCAAAACCCAAACAGATGTGAGAAGTTTCTTAGGAC
>JZKD02S0024591.1:367183-379893 GCA_000966675.3 Picea glauca | reverse complement strand
GTAAATACTTCATGGGGTATAAACACAGCTAAAGTAAAAGACCTTTGAATCAGGAAGATAATCAAGATCCACAACCAACAAATGCACCCGAAGTGTTCTTCAAATCGGACGACCCATGTCCACTTTGGGACTTCAGCATTCGGGACTTCAAGAATTTTTTCATTAGTTGGTGGTGAAACTCCTGAAGTAAATCTCCCAAAGTGACGTAACATTACACACGTCACCTGTTGACTTGGCACGGGTCGAGTGGTTTCCACGTGTCACTTGTTGACGTGGCCTGCCACATGTCCTTGCTAACGTGGTCTACCACATGTCCTTGCTGACGAGGTCTGCCACATGTCCTTGCTGAGGTGGTCTGCTGACGTGGTCACCCAATGTGACACATATTCATCTCCTTGATCTAACGGTCAGAATAATATTCTTCAGATCCGATGATCCTTATTCATTTAGGACTATCTGACACTTGAGATATTCTTCAGGCAATCTGACGACTGAGATCTACTTCGGATGATCCAACGGTCACGAATTTATTTTGGCTCTCCGGCTTTCCGGGGTTCGGGAATTTCAAATCTCAAACTGAAAAATTCTTGAAGTGAGATTTTTCTAGAGCATAACCTCCTCACATCTTTAGACCCGAAACGAATGTTGTTCATTGATCATGATCTTAGATCGATGGATCAATATGTCTGTGATGTTGCTTTGCCTTGGTTTTAAATCCAACAACCCTTCATCTTTGCTTATCCTATCCTTCCACTTAATTTGATCCGATGGCTGATGGAGATTTGGATAATTGAATTCTCAAACATTGTGCCTTGTTTATCCTATCCTTCACTTAATTTGTTTTGATGGTCTTGAAGACTCTCGAAGCATATCCATGATCAAGGATTTTGATCCTGATCACGTTTCTGTATTGTGCTTTCCCTTCTGAGTTTTGATATCTGCTTTCCATCGTCATTGTTGTTCTTTCCATCAATGACAAGCACACGCTTCCTGTAAAACATGCCAACAGAAAACGTTAAGAAATGAAGAAGGATTAAATACAACATGTTCAAGTGCTTCAAAAATCAGAGTGATACATACCATGATACCCGGACTCATTACCTTATGGAGCAAGACTCACCGCTACTTCGTGACCAGGCTGGTGTGATGGATATTTTTGTTGGTGATACATGGACTGAACTAAATAAAAGAGGGTTCCTATGGGGCCATGCTCAAGTCGTATGACTCTCATTACTCCATGTCTAGGACCTGTGGGCCTCAAGACATGATCTCCTTAGTTATCCCTAAACTAGGGGATAACAATTCTTTTATAACTAAAGACACTTCCTATCACCTACGACTCTTTATATTTACAACATTATTACAAGTAACACAATCCCAAGGATTAATTTTCTAACATCCCCCCCCCCTTTAATTTGAAGGGGCGTGTGTGAGAACAAACATCATTTTGAACTTCTCAATTTTTTCTCTTCCAAGCGTTTAGGTGAAGACGTCCGCAATTTTATCATTTGTGGAACAATGTCTCAAGTGAATAGTCTTGGCCTCTACATGATATTGAATCAGGTGATACTTTGTGTTGATGTTCTTAGTTCAATCATGGAATATGATAATCTTAGCCAACTTGATTGCGGAAATATTTTCAACTAGAAGAGGAGTAGAATTCACATGTTTCTCCTGCAAATATTCAAGTATTTTCCTAAGACACACAATGTCCTTCATCACTTTTGTAGCTACCACGTATTATGCCTTTGTTGTGGAATTTGTTGGAACTAATTTTTTTTGTGATCTCCAAGAGATAGCTATTGATATAAGACCCATGAGATAACCTAAAGTAGATACTCCATTTTCCTTATCCCCATCGAATTTTGGATCAGAATATCTGATCAGGTTGAAGTCATATATATACCTTAGAGTACCTGAGTCAAAAATCTTGAGTTTCTTTCAAGTATTTTAGAACTCTTTTTTCAACAGACCAATGTCCTTCACAAGGCTTTTGCATGAACCTGGAAGGAATTCCAACAACAAATAAAATGTCTAGTCTAGTGGTAGTAGGATAGATAAGACTTCCCACAAGTTGTATATACTTGGTTTCATCCTCAAATTCATTCCATTATTTTGATGTCAGTTTCAAATTATGTTCCATTGGAGTAGAAATAGGATTGCACTTAGTCATGCCAAACTTGTTCAAAAATTCTCCAATGTACTTATTCTGGGAGATGAATATGTACCTTGGATTTTGAATCACTTCAATACCCAAGTAGTAGTGAAGATGTCCCAAATCTATCATCTCAAAGCATTTCTTCAACTCTTTCTTTATGGATACAATGTATCTCTCATTGTTCCTTGTTATCAACAGATAATCTACATATAATACAAGATATACAATTGTTTTTCCAACTTTCTTGACAAATAAAGTTGCATTGTCAAGGATGAAATGATTGAAATTCAATTTCAGAATATGCTCCGTCAACTTTTCATACCATGCTCATTGTGCTTGTTTCAATCCATATAAGGATTTGATGAGATTACATACCTTATATTCTTCTCTCTACGCAACAAATACTTCTGGTTGAGACATGAACAAATTCTCTTTCAATTCTCCATTCAAAAAAGAAATATTCACATCCATTTGATGAATTCTCCATCCATTTTGTGTTGCTATGGAAAATACAGTGCGGATGGTATCCCATTTTGTTTTGGGGAAAAATTCTTCTCATAATCAACAACTTTGTGCAAATATTTTTTCCATAAGCATTGCTTTGTGCTTGTCAAGTAAGCCATCTGATCTGTACTTGTTCTTGACTACCACTTGCATCCGAATGGTTTGGTTCCAAATGGAGGATCCACCAACTTCCATGTCCCATTCTTGATGAGAGTATCATATTCCTTCTGCATGGATTCTTTCCCTTCATCATGAGAAGTGGCTTATTCAAAGGAATCGGGTTCATGGTTAGTATATAAATTCAACTCACAATCATATGAAACATCCATGTCATGTCATCTACATCATCTAAGTTTGAATTATCTACATTACCTCCATCTTGTCTTGAGCACATTTTGGTTCCTATCTTTCCGGCCTCATCAGGATGAACACTTTAAAGTGTTTTTTTGAGCCATTTTGGTGGACCTTTCTAAGATGGTCCAGGTTCCTCAATTGATTGAGATGGTGTTGAGTTCTCATCAAGCCTCGGCTTTTCAATCCTCTCGATCACATCATCCACTTGAAATTCAAGTTTTGATGAACTGGCAGGAAATTCTTCATGAGGGAAAGATGGTGCTTTAAAAGGATATTCCAGAGATTCACCCAAGATAGGGATCCCCCCTTCAAGATGTGGAATCTCATCATAAAATTCATGATATGTCTTTATGCGATTCAATATGTCCAGATGATCAAGTTTCCTCTCAATAATTTCATCTTTCTTGGAGGATTCAAGAAATATCACATATCTGGAAAGGATGAATTTCTTGTTTCATTGTAAAGATGATACCCCTCGGTGGTATCTGAGTACCACAACAAGATGCACTTCTAACTCCTTGCATCAAGATTGTTTCTCTTCTCCCTGGGAATCAAGTCATAGCAGGTGGAACCAAAGGCCCCGAGATGCCTCACCGAAGGAATATAGCCATACCACATTTCGTATGGAGTCTTTTTTTTAGAGCATGAGATAGACACATTTTTTTTATACAAACTGCACATAGATTTACATCAACCCAAAACATCAATTTAACATTTTTTTTTAAAATCATGAAACAAACTATATTTAGGAGTGTCTTGTTCATTCATTCATCCACACCATTCTGTTGGGGATTGTATGGAACTATGGTTTGTTGTTTGATCCCATGTTAGTGAAGGTAGCTTTCAAATTCATTAGATGTATATTCTCTTCCATTATCAGTGCGAAGAGAAACAATACCGGACTAAGCTTCATTTTGAATCCACACATGAAATTTTTAAATGTTTCAAAAGCTTGTGATATTTCTTTCAACAAGTAAACCCAACACATTCTGGTGTAATCATCAATCAAATTCATGATATGATTGTTTCCATTTTCAGAAGGAATAGACATAGGGCCTCACCAATCAAAATGAATCAGTTCATGTTTTCTACATGCTCTAGAAGTAGAATCATGAAAGGGTTGTTTTTTGTGTTTTCCAAGGACACAAACATCAAATTTCTTCAATTTCCTAGGAATCGTAGGAAAACCAGAAACACCATTATTTCTCGACAAATGAATATTGTCATAATTAATATGGCCAAATATAGCATGTCATAAAAGACTAGACGACATTATACCTGAGTCATGATGAGAGAGGTATGTAGCAGTTTGTGTATGGGCAGTTGTCCCTTTCAACTTCAACAGTTTTCCATCTTCCATTATGATCATGACAACCATGTTATCATAATCCTTCCTTATTTCAACTTTTCCACCAAACATATGAACAGAGTGGCCTTGTTGTTTCATGTGCACACAGGACAGTAAGTTTCTTTGCAGCTCGGGAAGATAGAGTACATTGTGTAGAAGAAAATATAAAATTCTAGGAAACTTAAGCATGATGGTTCCCATTCTTGAAGGCTTGAGACTTGATCTATCTACAAAGTACACTATGCCATCTACATTGTCATCGAAGTCTTTGAAGAAATATCTTTGAAACGTCATGTGGGAGGTTTCTCCTATTTCAAGATGATCCAGATTTATGAGCGGAATGAACTAATTAACATACTGAATAAAATAAACACAGAGATATGAAGAATGACACAGATATCCAGTGAACAATATTTTCTATTGAATAAATGAAAATAGGCTAAAACTGTAAAACTGTAGAACTGAAACACTTGCTCGAATGGTAGTAGTTATCTCTAATAAGAGATATGGCTACTATGTGCATCCATCTGAGCAGAATCATTACAATGAGGCTCCAGAGGCATTTCTTATATTACTCGTGAATGAAAAAACCCTATACATCCAAAAGCCTAACCCTAGGAGGTGAAACGTCAAAAGTCATGTGGGCCCATATGGGTAAGTTGGTACCTCAACTTCCCAGGGTCGTAACTTTTGCATACGACCTCCATTTTAGGCACGTGATAGCTCATTGGAAAGGTATTTCAGAGAGCTACACATTATGTCATCAAACTCTGACTTTGTATATAGTTTGACTATGGCAAGCCAAAAAATAAACATTGTTTAGGCCTTCAAAACGGAACTGGAATTACAAAAAGATGTGATGACATGAAAACATACAAAATAAGTCAGTTGGATTAGGTGAGAGGCCACCAGTATCCACCTGGAAGATGTGTAGGGATTCAGACAGTCCCAGAAGTGTATAACCCACAATTACAAAGAAGTATAGAAGAAAATGTTGAACTAAAAATGGACAAGAGGATCTAGTTGGAATAGGTGGGTGGCCACCAATATCCACCTGGATCAATCCTCCCCCCTTAGGAAGCAATGGTCTCCATTACATTGATTTCCCCCATCAGGTGAGGAAATTTCTGTTGGATTTGGCCCTGGGTGAGCCACTTGCCTTGGTGTAGGAGTTGCCATGCCTTAACAATTCGATAAAGTTGGATCCATTGTTGGCGATTTCCCTTGACCTATGTGTCCACTATCTGATCAGTGGAGGCTTGTTCCATGCAGTCAAGGTTGAGCTATGTTGGTGTTAGTTGTTCTGAAATCTTTGAGGTGTTCAATAATGGTGGAAAATATGGTTGAAGGAGGTCCACATTGAACACTGGGTGCAGGCCAAGGAAGGGTGGAGTGTTCAGCTTAAAAGCATTTCTACCCACATCTTTGGTGATAGTGTAAGGCCCATAGAGAAGTGGGTGGAGCTTTCGATGGGGCCCTGTGAGATGTTCCTTCTGCAAATGTAACCATAATTTTTCGCCAACCTATAATTAATGTGGTACCTTGTGTTGATCATGGTGTTGCTTGTACTTAGCATTGGATTTCTACAAAATCTCCTGGACCTGTTGGCGGATGTGCTGAATCCGCTCAATGAATCTAGTGGCTTTTTCGATCTCAAATTAAACACAGGAAGAGTCTATCTATGTGGTGGTAAGAGGTAGTGCAACATCAATGGGGCCCAAGGGTTGGAATCCCAGTCCCACCTGAAATGGCCTATGGCCTACGGAGCTATAGAGAGCCTTTTTGTAACTGTGTTGAACATAGGGGAGACTCTCATCCCATGTACATGGATGCTTAGAGTTGTACATGCATAGGATGTTCACAATAATTTGATTGACGACCTATGTTTGGTCTTCTATTTGGGGGTGGAAAGCAGTGGGTTTAGTGATCTTGGTGTCCAACGGTGACCAGAGACACGACCAAAATGTGTTGAGGAACCTATTGTCCCAGTTAGAGATGGTGGTCTTTGGTATCCCAAAATGGACCCACACTCATTTGAAGAAGAGCTTGGAATTATCTGTCATTGTGATGTTCTTATTGCAGGCATTGAGGATGGCCATCTTTGAAAACTGATCAATGACCACAAAGACATAGTCATTGTCGTGCTTGGTGGACAGAAGGCCAGACATGTAATCCATGGATATGGATTCCCAAGGCTTATCAAGAGTAGAGAGAGGGGTGTATAATCCTTAATTCTTGATGGTTGGATTGGAAATGGAACAGGAAGCGCAAGATATGATATACTTGATGATGTCTTGTCGAAGTTTTGGCCAATAAAAATGTTTCTGAAGAACTACCACGGTTTTCTTCATGCCAAAATGTCCTGCCACCCAACTGTAGTGGGCTTCCCAAATCATATTTTCACTCTTTCTTGTAGGAACACAGAGATGGCCCAAAGGGCATAATAATCTGTCCTGAATGTGAAAATCAGTGACAGTCACACCTGTACCCAAGAGCTGATAGGTGGTGGCAAAGTCTAGATCTTGCTGATAAAGTTGGGTCCACTCAGATGCCTCGTGTCCACAGGAATGGAGCACAGTGGCAAGTGAAGCCATAGGAGGTCGACTGAGACAGTCAAAGACACGATTTGAGATTCATGTATTATACTTGATGTTGAGATGGAACTTTTGTAGGTAGGTGGATAACTTCTGATGGTAGTCGTTCTGTAATTTCCCCTGTGTTTGTATGAACTGCAAAGGCTTGTGATCAGTGTGGATGATTGTCTCCTTTCCCAGAATGTAATTTTTCCATTGAAAACGAGCTTGTACAATGGAATACATTTCCTTGTCATAGGTAGGGTATTTTAGGACAGTATCTGAGAGTGTCTCACTGTGGTATGCCATTGGATGACCATGTTGAGTGAGGATTGTCCCTACAACATAGTCATATGCATCAGTATCAATATCAAATGGTTGTTGCAGATCAGGCAAGGAGAGTACTGGAGTTGAGCACAAGCGATGCTTCAAATCATCAAATGCTCTTTGTTGTTCCTTCCCCCACACACAATTTTCCCTACAACTGCCCTCAGTCACCTGGATAAGGGCCCATGCAATATGGGAGAATCCTAATACTAACCATCGGTAGAAGTTGGCAGTCCCAAGAAGCTTCGAAGCTCGGTTAGTGTGGTCGAGGTTGGCCAATCACAGATGACTTAGATCTTAGTTGGATCAACATGTACCCCATTCTCATCAACAATGTATCCCAAGTATTGGACCCTGTTCATTCCAAAGGAGAATTTTTCCAAGTTGGCATATAGCTTGTGTTGTCGCAGAGTGCTCAAAACTTGTTGACTATGTCGCATGTGCTCTTCCCAAGTCCTATTGAAGATGAGGATGTCATCTAAATACCACCACAAAGGAGTTGGTGAAGGGTCTCAATACATCATCCATCAACCTCATAAAAGTGGATGGTGCATTTATTAAGCCAAAGGGCATGACCAACCATTCGAAAAGACCTTCTTTAGATTTGAAGGTTTTCTTGCATACATCAGTTGGATTGATGGGAACCTAGTGGTAGCCAGACTTTAGATCAATCTTTTTGAAGAAATTTTCCCCCTTGAGGTGGTCAAGAAGGTCATCAATCCTGGGAATTGGGTGTCGGTTCCTGACTTTGATCTTGTTCAAGGCTCTGTAATCAATGCAAAGTCGCCAAGTCTCGTCCTTCTTCTGCACCAGTACAATCGAGCTTCCGTAGGTGGAGGAGTTGGGTATGATGTGCCCCTTTTGAAGAAGCTCTTGGATATGACACGTGATTTCATCATTCTCCATCAGTGAGGGACAATAGACTATTCCATTAGGTAGAGGTGCATCGGGGCTCATATCAATTAGATGCCTGACTTGGTAGTGTGTCGGTACCTCAGTGGGTGGGGAGAAGATGTCTCTGTATTCTTCCATTATCCCGTACACTTGCTTCTACTGCAAAGGGAGGCTTTTTATAAAGGCCACAGATGTGGTGATGACCTTCTACTTACTATGAGCATAGATCACAAAGAAGATGAAATTCCCGGTCTGTGAAATGACCTTACTACATTACTTAGCAGAGATTAAAGAAATAGTGGTAGGCGGCACTACCTCTGATATCATGTACAATTGTCTACCCAAAGTAATAATAACACTATGGGGTCTAGACTCATTCACAACATGATGCTTCCCCAAATATGGTTGTCCTAAAAGAACATCACAAACTTTAAGGGGATTAATATCACACAATACCTCATCTTTGAAAGGCTTGATGTCGTAGGGAAAATGGAATTGTTGGCTGACACATAGATCTCTTCCTTGGCGAAGCTAGCCGATGGTGTAGGGTTGTGGGTGCAATGTCGTTGGCAGGTCCATCCGCTTGATGACCTCTGCTGAAATCAAGTTCTTCTGATTGTCGCTATCGAAAATGAAATGTAGCGGAGCCCCCTTAACCCACAACTATGATTGAAAGAGGCGTTCCCCTTCCTCTGGTTCTTCTAGTTCGCTTGGATGGACTTTGGTGGTAGCGACAGTGGGGGACGGCCTTGAGGAGTGAAAAAGTAATATTTTCCCAATCGGAAAAATTGTGGACTAAAAAATACCCTTCGAGTAAATTCAACCACTTATCTACAGCATTTGCATCTATCAGCCCTTCAAATAATGGAATATCAAAATTTACATGTACCTTGAAGAGGGTTGCATGGCCACTTGATGAAGATGCTTCTCCTGTGGGCAGTCGTTGAAGGATCTGTGCAAAGTTGTCCATCATTTCGTTCCTTTGTCGTGTGAGGGCTTCCTCAGGCAACCTTTTAATAGGATCTCCTTCTCCATCATCTTTCTTTTCATCCCCCATGGGTTGTTTTCGGGCCCGACATGACTGATCTTGCAACGAATCGATTGGTTCGAGTCCCAACTTATTGTACCCAGATCTTTTCAAGGACATGCACAAAGAAAAATAAATGAAGAGCAGACCGCTCTAATACCAATGATCCAGATTTAGGAGCGGAATGAACTGATTAATAGACTGAATACAATAAACACATAGATATGAAGAATAACATAGATATCCAGTGAATAATATCTTCTATTGAATAAATGAAAATAGGCTGAAACTGTAAAATTGTAGAACCAAAACACTTGCTCGAATGGTGGTAGTTATCTCTGAGAAGAGATGTTGTTGCTACATGCATTTGTCTTAGAATAATCATTACAATGAGGCTCCAGAGACCTTTTTGATATTACTCGTGAATTCCAAAACCATAGACATCCAAAAACCTAACCCTAGGAGGTGAAACGTCAAAATTCAAGTGGGCCCCTATGGGTAAGTTGGTACCTCAACTTCCCGTGGTCGTAACTTTTGCATACGACCTTTGTTTTAGGCGTGTGATAGCCTATTGGAAAGGTCTTTCAAAGAGCTACACATTCTATTGTCAAACTCTAACTTCGTTGACAATTTGACTGTGGCAAGCCAAAACAACATTGTTTAGGACTTCAAAATGGCCCTAGAAGTACAACAAGATGTGTTGACATGAAAACATACAAAATAAGCCAGTTGGATTAGGTGAGAGGCCACCAGTATCCACCTAGAAGATGTGTAGGGATTCAGACAGCCCCAAAAGTGTAGAACTCACAATTACAAACAAGTATAGAAGAACGTGTTGAACTAAAAACGGATAAGAGGATCCAGTTGGAATAGGTGGGTGGCCACCAATATCCACGTGGATCACAAGAATCCATGCATCTCCCCAAGAAGCAAATGAAGTATTATAGAGATCTTCAATTACTCCTATATTTCAATGGGAAACAATATAATGAATAGGTGTTTTATCTTTTGTTGGTATTGAAGTTATATCTTTGTCTTATTTCTAACTCTGTCTTTCTTCTTTGATCTTCTTCCATGGAACTCTGCAGCTGGTGGCTTCATGTGACCCATTCATTCTGCAACGATTACAATGAAGGTCATATTTTTCACAGGGATTATGACAACCCTCTTTTCCTATGAGATTCTTCTTTCTGTGTCTTCTCTTACTAACTCCACGTTGTCCATCAAATGAAGTGCTTCCAAAACCCATGGTGCCAAATGGAGAGGATGTAGAAAGTGCACCAAGGACTGGTAATAAATCCAAAAGGGGGGATTAAGCCAAATATATATATCAAATACATATGCTCAAGTCCATCTCTCAAAGCTCAAATCCAAGATCTCACAGTTCAAAGCTTGTGCATTCGAAACAAGTCAAATGACAGTTATAGAGCAAGTCGAATGACAACTATAGATTCCTCCAGCAAGAATGGTCGTTGTTCCAACCTTTTCTCATGGTCATGGAGACCTGGACGCAAACCCTGGGAGTAAAACAATGGTGTAGAGTTAAAATTGAGGGGAAAGTGCCTTAGAGTTAAAGATAGGAAACCTTTGGATTTATATCATTCTCCACCATATGAGTTTGGTCGCAATCAAATAAGTTGGTGATCAACTAAGAACACAAAAATTCCACTCTCATCCAATAACACAAAAATTCCACTTGTGTAAGAATAATCGATAGCTTTGGGTTAAGTAGTGTGAGTGGAGGTGTGAATGAAAAGGTTACTAATGATTCTCCATCCCAAAGGTTTAACTCGCTA
This sequence comes from Picea glauca, assembly GCA_000966675.3. Lineage (NCBI taxonomy): Eukaryota > Viridiplantae > Streptophyta > Pinopsida > Pinales > Pinaceae > Picea > Picea glauca. Next base: position 368,912 of record JZKD02S0024591.1, on the reverse strand, counting down.
AATTTGAAGCAAAATGTTGGTCCTGAAGGGAATTCAAAACTGGATGGATTGACACCAAATGAAAAGAGTGGTCTTTTAACACAAATATCAGTGAAGATGAGATTGATCTCTTGTATAGGGAACCCACTTTCATTTTATTTGTTGCAATAAACGTGAGAGAAATAAAAATCCTGGATGTCATGGGAGATAGATCTTAAATAACTAAACTGAACATCGTTTTAATGGCCAAATGGTGTGTGAGTTGTGTTCTGGTCATACCTTATGCAAAGAAATACCAACAGATGTAGCCCATGAAAACTGAGATACTAGGAGAGGTCACATAGGGTTGGAACCTATCCAAGTAGATAATCAAGGGAGAACAGATAGTTTTAGCAGTCAAGGATTGTCCTACCAACCCAAAAATTGCATAGAGAAATAGCACATTGTTACTATGCGCAGAAATTGGGTTTACATGAAATTAGGGTTTGTGTGGTCATGAGGAATGGAATGATACCAAAGAGATGATTGGGCGTGCAACACAAGAGGTAGTTGGATATAGGTGCTCAATGCATGCGGGAGACAGAGAGGTGAAGTAGGATTAGTGTTGCGGAGAATAGACCAGAGCGCAAAGGGAAAAGAGACAGGCAGGTTAGCAGAGGTGTTTTTTGTTCGCTCAGGGAAAGGAAACGCCAAGAGAATAATTAATTGAGTTAACGTAGCTTTGATACCACTATCAAGCCAGGGATGGTAGAAAGTAACTCCACACTTGAAGATTTGCATTAACATGATAGGAGCATAAATACAACAATAAATGATTTTTGGTCTTCTATAACTGAAGACGTTTCCTATCACCTACGACACTTTATATTTACAATATTATTACAAGTAACACAATCCCAACGATTATGTGTCTAACACTACATTCCTCACTAATTTCTCACCCTTTTTCTATTTCTTGTGTCCAACCACAAGGGAGGCTTGTTGACATGACCAAGAGAGTAGGAGATTAAACCTACAAGGAAGAAATAGACCCTCTCAAGGAGAGTGAGCCTACCTTGCCACAACAACCCTTACTATGTGTTAATTATAAGTTTCATGCATTTCCATTTTCTCTAATAAAACGTTTATTTTTCTCCAAATCACTGTGTTGGAATCTCATACGAAGCAATAAATCCATAGTTTAAAGCTTGTTTGTTTTTCTTTCATAATTTAAAGTTAATAATGATGCTTGCATAGTTTTTTTTTTAATTCCTAATTTCACAACCAAGTTAAGGTTTTTTTCACACACTTCTCATAAAATAAAGTCACTGACTTAACGAGAACTGTGACCTCAAAATGAGAACTCTAGCCCTTAAAACCTATATTTTTGCATAAAAAACATGAAAATAAACCCATGAATCAAAAAGTGGTGCTACAGGTAGCACCTTCCTTTCTAATGTGGATTAAAATTGCAACATTTTTCAAGCATGACCTTAAAACTCAAATAGTTGCTCAGAAAAAACCTTAAAATCAACACCTAAATAAAAAAGTGACGCTAACTAAAGCAAAAAGTTTTTTTCTAAACTTTAAAATTATGGTACATTGCGACCTAATTGAAACTGTGGCCTTGACAATAGATTCCTATGCAAAAAAAAAACAAAGGATGCTATATGATCACTTCAAAATTTAGTTACTAACTTTTTTTTTAATTTACATTGAAAAATAAATGAATAAAAAGGACAAAATGTTTTCAACTTTTTAATGAAGAAAA
>JZKD02S0024591.1:307544-322501 GCA_000966675.3 Picea glauca | reverse complement strand
AAAACTTAAATCCATGGTACTTTCTGAGCTTCATGCTACACCCACAGCTGGGCACTTCGGGTTTACCAAAACCTATGACAGGGTCAAACGTTCTTTTTTCTGGGATGGTATGAAACATGACGTTCGTAATTTTGTGGTTGAATGTGATGTGTGTCAACGCAACAAGGGTGAAACAATCAAATCCCCTGGCACACTACAACCGCTTCCGATTCCACCTGCTATTTGGCAGGATATCTCTATGGATTTTATTGTAGGCTTACCTAAATCGGGCAATAAATCAATCATCATGGTGGTAGTTGATCGTCTTTCCAAGTATGCTCATTTCTGTGCTCTTCAACACCCATTTACAACATCCACTGTGGCTCAACTTTTCATGGATCAAGTCTTCAAGCTTCATGGCATGCTGCATTCTATTGTTTCTGATCGCGATCCAACTTTCACCAACAATTTTTGGCAAGAATTGTTCAAGCTACAAGGCACCCAATTGCATCTCAGCACAACTTATCATCCCCAGACTAATGGTCAAACTAAAGTTGTCAACAAGTGTTTGGAAACATATTTGAGGTGTTTTGCATCGGAAAGGAAAAATCAGTGGGATCAATGGTTACCACTAGCTGAATAGTGGTACAACATTTTGTACCATACAACTACCCACATGACTCCTTTTGAAGCGATATATGGACAAAAGCAACCTTCAGTTATCTCATATTTTCCAGGTGTCTCGAAGGTCTAGGCGGTTGACCAAACACTTATAGTTCGCGAGGCTATTCTCCGTACCCTCAAAGAGAATTTAGTCATGGCCCATAATCGCATGAAGCAACAAGCAGATCAAGGTCGCTTTGAATGTTAATTTGCAAAAGGGGATCAGGTGTTTCTTCGACTCCAACCTTACAAGCAAACTTCCCTCAAGGATGACCATTGTCAGAAACGGGTGCCCAAATTTTATGGTCCTTATACCGTTCTTAAGCGTGTGGGACAGGTGGCCTATCAATTAGCTTTGCCCAATCATTCTAAGCTCCATCCTGTTTTTCATATTTCCTGCTTAAAAGAGGTGATTGGAACTAAGTGCAAAACTCAAACCAACCTTCTCGAGTTGGACGAAGAAGGCTCCATTTGGCTACAACCACAAGCAGTTTTGGACCAGCATGAGTGTCGTCTACGTCAGTGAACCATCAAGGAAGTGTTAGTCCAGTGAAAAGATACAACTCCAGCAGATGCCACTTGGGAACCAACTACCATTCTACAACAATTTCCACATCTCAAGCCTCGAGGACAAGGTTGTTTTTAAGGGGGGGGGGTCATGTTAGGGACCTAATCCTTCACGTAGGTAGAATAATATATTTCGATATAATAAAGGTCAATATTAATAAGGCCTACCAATAAGGAAGAATAAGTCTATTGTAAGAAGACCTAATAGAAGCTTCCGCTTTTAGAAGGATCTTCCTCTAGATGGTTTTTTTGATAGACATATTTAATATAAATAAGAGTCGAGGGTATGAAAACTTTTGTCTTGGATATTATTGTAATAGAGCTTTGCTCAGCTGGAGGTTGCCCCCTCGAAGAGGCAAGTGAACATTGCTCTTTCTGGTGTTATTCTGGTATCATTTTGGCATTATTGTGCTGTTGTTATGGTTATATTGTTGTTCATCTACCATTTCTAGCTATTTATTTCTGTTCTGCATACTTTTTTATATTTGCAATATTACAAGTTAAGATGATGGATGATAGGGAGCAAGTAAGGCGAGTGATTAGGTGAGGGAGAAATAAAGAGGAGGGTGGCGACAAAAAGAATAGCACGCGCCCTCCCCGCTCATAACCTGCCACGTGGTGGCCAACACACCTACCATTTGTGCATAATAGAGTTGATCATGGGATGGGTTGATAAGTGAGGAGCCCCTTGAGGTAAAGAGACCCTAGCCTTTGAGTTGTGGCGAGATTAGCTTGTCTATCTACTTGGATGTTGTTGATTCTAAATATATGGAGGAAGTCGGTCTTCTAGAAACCCTTGAGTTCCTTGAAAATTCTATAGAAAATGGATCTAATATTTGCATCCCGAGGGAGCAAGCCCCTTCTCAAGTGGATGATAGTGTTTCTTGAGTCTCCAATGATGAGAGGGTGCGCCTATTGTGGGCTTTAGCAAGTACAATCCCTTGAAGAAGGGAATGAGCCTCAACTTGATTATTAGATGCTTGGCCTAAGCTCCAAGAGTAGTCTAGTTCAGTGGTTTCACCACGGCCAAAGAAAACCCCTCCAGCTCCTGCTACCACTTTGATATATAAATTGAAAGACATGGAGGTAGACTTTAATCTACTTATATATGCATAAAAAAAATAAACTACAATTTATTATTTATTATTAAATTATATACTTTGATTATGCTTATGTTTTCGAGACCTCCACATTGTCAATTTTAATCAATTTGAGGCTGAAATTGGATTGCCACATACCCATTTTGCACATTCAAAGAAACATTAAATTCATTGGCTACCTATACGGTAGAGTGCATTGCGTTCCTAAACACTGAGTTACTCTGTAATTAATAGCAACAAATTTAGCTCACGATATCATTAAGTTTGGCGGGCCCAGAAAATTCCTTCGTGAGAATATGATAAATTATGGTTGTCAAAATCAAAGGTAGAGGAAAGAAGAAATGGAAAAAGGCGTTGGCAGAGCCTGGAAGAATCTCTCTAATTTGGTCACGGTGATCCCAATTGTTTGCATTGGTTTAAGAGTTACGACAATTCCATTTCATAATATAAATATCTGGTACTTTCTAGAGTGCAGTACAGATGACAATTATTATATTAAGTGGAAAAAACAGTGGCATCTCAGTTGATTTCATTAGGGTGTTTATTCGGCGTTATCCGGCGTCATGTCGGCAAATTTCCCGGCATGTCTCGACGCCAGAGGCCAGGCATTTGCGGAGGTCGCGTTTAATTTGTTGTAATTTCATGTAATGTGAGCCGAATTTCGTTGCGGGAATCCACAAACTAAGAAACCCAACAGTGCTAGTGTTTAGTGGTGGTGCAGCACTGAATAAGCTCGTCAATTTTCAGGCGTTTGGCCCTTCATATCTCTGCATTAAGTCCTTGCATTTTATTTTGCGCTCGAAAGGCTGATACTCGATTCCACAATTCCACAACAGAGAGGTATGCTTCACAGAAAAAAATGATATGCCAATGCCAATTTCAGTTGTTGTCTTGATATTTGTCTGTGTCTGCTTTTTCTTCTTGCTTTTTCATGGATGCCCATTACACCCAAATGGGGTTTTTTGTGATTTTTTTTATTAATTGAATGATAATAGTTTACTTCCAGGTTTTTTTGTTTGGTGTGATTTGGTTGTCTTGAAAAAAGCTCTGGCGACCATGGCTGAAAGTAAAAGTTGAAACAGTGCAAGTTAAATTTTTGATTTTCAATATTATAGTTCAAAACGTACTGTAATAGCTCAGGTAGGTCTGTGATATTGTCCTTGAATGCAATCAATGACTTATTTTTCCTTGGGTTTGAAGTAATGTAATTACTCGTGGGTTATAATTGTTAGCTGTATTTTGAGCACTATGAGGGCTTTTTATCTGCTTTTTGATGGTCCTCTGTATGTATTAGGTCTCTACAAGATGTGTGGAGGCCCTGAGCACTTTAATCCCAGGGTGGTATACGACAGTAGAGCAGCTGGTTTTGATGAAGAAAACGGCGTTATAGCTAGTGAGAAACAGGACAGTGTAGTGAAAGAAATGGCCGAGTCGTGCTCACCAGCGTTGCTTGAGTTAGCTGCAAATAATGACCTTGTTGGCTTTAAACAGGCTTTGGAAGAAGGTGGGTCGAGTGTTAATGAGAGAAGCTTATGGTACGGAAGGCAGATTGGGTTCGATCAGAAGATGGTTTTAGAGCAGAGGACTCCTCTCATGGTGGCAGCCCTTTATGGTAGTTTGGATGTGTTGAGCTATATATTATCTGAAGGTAGAGTAGATGTGAACGAAGCATGTGGGTCGGATATGAGTACAGCGCTGCATTGTGCTGCTGCAGGTGGGTCTATACTCGCAATTGAAACTGTGGGAGTGTTGATCAAGGCGGGAGCAGATGTGAATTTCAAGAATGCCCATGGGAGGAAGCCTGCAGATGTGATCATGGTTTCTCCTAAACTTGGTCGTGTTAAGAACTTATTGGAGAATTTACTTATTATGGGTTCAAACTCTCCAATGAAGATTCCTTGGAGGGTTTCAGGGTCAGGATTCTACTTGTCAGAGGGTGGTGGGTGTTTGTTTGATGAGCATGGATGTGCAGTCTCTGTGCCTACTTCGTCGCCTCTCTTTTCATCCCCTGAAGCAACAAGCCCTGCAGCTGTCAATTCTCCATTATCATCACCACCAAAGTCTTTAGACATTTCTAAGAACTGTTGTGATTGCAGTCAGAAGAAAGAATTTGCGGTAGATTCTTCTCTACCGGACATCAAGAATAGCATCTACAGCACCGATGAGTTTCGGATGTATTCATTTAAGGTAAGGCCTTGCTCCAGAGCTTACTCTCATGATTGGACTGAATGCCCCTTTGTGCACCCGGGTGAAAATGCTCGAAGAAGGGACCCTAGAAAGTATCATTATAGTTGTGTTCCTTGCCCAGATTTCCGTAAAGGGGCTTGTAGGAGGGGTGATGTTTGTGAGTATGCACATGGTGTTTTTGAATGCTGGCTGCACCCTGCCCAATATCGAACCCGTCTTTGCAAAGATGGGACTAATTGCTCTCGCAGAGTGTGCTTTTTTGCGCATACCCCTGAAGAGTTGCGTCCTTTGTATCCACCTACTGGTTCATCAATGCTTTCTCAGAGAACCACGATGACGACACTGGATAAGATGGCTGTCATGAATCCTCTCGCACCTGGATCTGCCTCTTCTGTCTTAATGATGTCTTCCTGCAATCCGTCACAAAGTAGTTTCCCCAACTCTCCAATGTCACCGTTGTCATCTGCCAATACATCTTGCCATTCCTCCTTTGGTGGTGGATCTTGGGCACATCCTAATTTGCCAACTTTGCACCTTACCAATGGTGTTCTCCAAGCGAGTCGCCTGCGAACAGCAGTTAACGCTAGGCACATGCATCCGGAGTGTTCGACTGAAAGTGGTGATTACGAAGGACAACTTCTTAATGAATTTGCTTGTCTCTCCACCCAAGCCAGAGGAAATGGTCCTACGGCTATTGTATCTAGTGGTGGAAAGACCCCTTGCAGGCCTAGAAAGTTCAAGACTCATAATGTTGCTCCAACTAACCTTGAAGATTTGTTTGCGTCTGAAGTCTTCTCTCCTAAAATGACAGTCTCTGAATCTGCTTTTCCATCTCAGATTCAATCTCACAAGGCAGCCCAGTTATCCCCACAGCCCCAAAGTCAGATGCTGTCCTCATTTAACACACAGGTATATCCACAAGGGAGCACACAAGTCCAAATGCATATGCAGCATGGTGGCGTAGACTGTCAGAGCCCTAGCGTTTTTCTCTCACCACCTCCTGTTGAGCCTGCTTCATACAACTTGTCATCCCTTGGCCCCCTGTCATCTCTTACAGGAGAGTTGGAACGTCAAAACTCCAATGGGTCTCCTTTATCACCAGTGATGAGTGCAGCTGCAGACTCTAGGGCTGTTGCATTTTCCCAGAGAGACAGAGGAAGCTCTAGGTCTGGAGACCTTGGAGGTGCCACAACTTGGTCAGAATGGGGTTCTCCAAATGGTAAAGTAAATTGGGGAATTCAAGGGGAGGAGCTACGGAAATTCAGAAAATCAGCTTCTTTTGGGATCCGAAGTTCAGATGAACCAGATTTATCTTGGGTTCAGACATTGTTTAAGGAAGCACCAATGGAATCAATGGAAGGATGTACTATGGCTCGCTCTGTGGATATAGCTAACAACGTACAGATGGAGGCTACTGACCTAGGTGCCTGGATATCTCAGATAAATCCCGATCAGATTGCCCCTTTAACATTGTGAATAGTTGATGGTAGCATTTTTGGCGACAGGGAATGGCCTCACTTGATGCATTTTTTCATTTGTTTATTTCTATGTAGAGATTCTACAATTTCCTTCCTTTATCCATCCTTTTTGTAAATGAAATATAGGAAGTTGAAGATGAATGAAGATTGGTTGATGTCAACATTTTTGTATAATATTTGTTTTGGAAGTGCCAGTGATGGGAATGACGGAAACGGTCAATGAAACAGGCCAAATGATGAATTGGTTTGTTAAACATCCGGCGCGGTTCTTTTTGTTGCTACTCGTAGTTGCTTTATATGTAGGTCCATACACAAAGTTTTGGAGGCAAGCATTCCTGAGTGGTGAAGCTGTGCCCTTGGAGGAAACTATCATTTGGGTTTGACAGTGTCAAGTGCTCTTACCATGCTATATGTTTCAGATTTCAAATATGGCAAATTTGTAAAGATCGGCTGAAACTCTTTACCAATGACATCTTCCTCTGTTTTTATGTGAATAATATGTGGCATACAGGTGGACCTTTGGGGTTATATCTCTGCTGACCGTGTTGATGCTGTTCTCTCATGTAGACAGTCTACTATTTCAAGGCTTGCAGTCATTGATATTTTCAGTAGACTCTGCCTAATATGGCATGAATGCTAATACATTTTCTGATATATAAGGCGTTTTTTACACATCCCCTGCTGGGTTTGCAATGACCTGATGGCGAGGATAAATTTTCTCAAACCCAATGCTGGCGGTGGTTTGGGTTAAGTGATGAGAACCATATTGTTAGCTTCAGTGTTAAATCACTGTAGTAGCTTACTATTTAATATGTAAATAAGTGTGTGTGTGTTTTTTTTTAAATGGCCAACAGTGGGATGTGTATTATTTTGATCCTACCCAGCGTAGACTGTTCCGTTATACTATTGTTGCATCTTTATTTGATATGTAATTAAATAACTGTTTTTGGATTTGCCATCAGAATGCATTGTTAATTCAGGCCAAATTCTTCTGGGTAATGTACTTTGTCTAATCACTGGCTCTTGTGCAAAAGACAATTGATTAATTGAGTTTTTGAATGTGCACCTCCATCTTCAATCCTGGTAATTGTGATGAATTTAAAATAGCAAAATATTTGTTAGCATTAGAGAGAACTGATTTAACTGATTCCCCACATAGTTGCGGGGAACTGAATTGCTGATGCATGATATCATATGAAATTTTGCAGGCAGTTAATAAAGAAGGCCTTGACTGATTTTTATTCATCACAACAGGTCCCCGATTTCATTTAACACGTGTACTAATCCAGTCTGTAAACGTATGTCTACTTGTTCTAGTAAATCAGAGATCCCTCTTGTTTTTTTCTAGTCTAAAGTGGTATAGTTGGAATTACATTCATTGCAGTTGGGCATACAAATTGGTTTTTTCAGTCTAAAGTGGTATAGTTGGAATTACATGCATTGCAGTTGGGCATACAAATTGGATAATAGAAACATTAGAAAGTGTGTTTACTTGCAATGTAGATGGGCATACAAATTGGATAATAGAAACATTACTTTGTGTGATATGCATGCAGTTTTTAGTTTTTATTTTTTATTTTTTATTTTCTTCTTTATCTAAAGATATAGAGGAATGGGTAATTCACCTGGATTACCTAGATGAGGTTTAGGTTCAAATATGGTTGGCTGCCACTATAACCTTTAGGTCAGTGTCAACAGTTTACAAGCCAGAGCCTAGCAGGAAACTTATGACTAAGCAAGGGATGAGAAGTCTTGAAGTCTATCAGGGTGGAACCTCTATCCTAAAAGATGTTTACCCTTCTAACCTTATCACAATGAGCCAACATGTCCACTTTGTTAGGGATTACTAAAGATTAGTGCAGATGGATTTACATGGACATGTAAACTTTTGTTCCGCACTGGATGCCATTTACAGGGATTGGTAAGTAAAATATTTAAGAATATAAAAGCATGACTGGATGCCATTTATGGTTGCCTACTTTTGCCCAAGCATGCGTGTAAACTTTTGTTAGGGATTGGTAAGTAAAATATTTAAGAATATAAAAGCATGACTGGATGCCATTTATCGTTGCTTGCTTTTGCCCAAGAGAGCAACTTTCAGCTATTTGTGATATCAGATGTCCTGATGACCATGACCCAATATATTTGTGTATATATGCTCGCAAGCGAATGGCAGTTTGATCAGTCTGTATACATCATTTTGTTTTCCATGTCCCCTAGTACAGAAAGGAGAATACTGCATTTTCTCTAATAGTGTTCTCTTGAACGTCTAACCAATCAAAAGACGGTTTTAATAATCTATTCAGGAAAGAAACAGCAAGGAAAAGTATTGTGTTATTTGTTATGCAATGTTGAAGTTTAGTTGTTAGATATGAGTTTGCCAAGTGAAGCGAGTAAAGTGCAAGCTTTATAATAGGTGTTTTCATTTTTTTGGCATGGCATCTTAGTAGATTTTTTTGGCATAGCATCTTATAGTTTTGATTGGTATTTTTTTAATAATTATTTTTGAATTAGATGTTCAATCTTCGCAATTGTTTTGGCTTATATCTTTTGGATAGTGATAAATTATATCTCCTGGGTAGTCATAAAATATTCACTTGGAGGGTTATACCATTAGGTGGATCCAGGGGCCTCCTGCAGTGATTGGGTTCAGTTACCATACCAAAAATTTCCAGCTAGCAGCAATTGGGCTTGGCTACCATGCTGAAAACCCCCAGCTAGCGCATTTGAACCAATCAGCTGATCCAGGGTCCAAACTCCCACTTGGAGCATCCATCTGAACCAATCAACTAAAATCTAGACTTAAATCTAAGCCACCACACCCACATAGCAAATCTAAACCAATCAGTCAAAAATTTGGACTTAGACTTGGACTTGATATTTTTTTAATAATTTTTTTTTGAATTAGATGTTCAATCTCCACAATGGTTTTGGTCTATATCTTTTGGATAGCGATAAATTATATCTTCTGGGTAATCATAAAATATTCACTTGAAGGTTATACCATTAGGTGGATCCAGGGGCCTCATGCAGTCATTGAGCTTAACTACCATGCTGAAAATCCCAGCTAACACATCTGAACCAATCAGCTGATCCAGGGTCCAAACTCCCACTTAGAGTATCTGAACAAATCAGCCAAAATTTGAATCAATCAATTGATCCAGAGTCCAAACTCCCACTTAAGAGCATCTGAACAAATCAGCCAAAATTTGAACCAATCAGTTGATCAGAGTCCAAATTCCCACCTAGTCCATCTGAACCAATCAACCAAAATCTGGACTTAAATCTTAAACAACCATACTAAAAACACCCAGCTAACAAGACTAAACCAATCAATCAAAAATTTGAACTTGAACCTAAAACTTCCTAGAATAAAAAAAAATACGAAGGTGGCTTTGCCAATCCATCTACATGCCTAATACATTTCTTACATATTATGATTCTCCCTGGATAAAGGTTTGGACACAACTGTGCTTCAAATATTAATAAAAAAACATTGTAGATTTTGTGTATTGGATTGTTAAACTTTTTGCTATGGTATTTTGGTTGTCTTTTCTGATTCCGGTCTCTCTCTGATTGACATTTAATGTATTGGTTAAAAACTCACTGTTAAACTTGTATTCATTTAAATGATCAGTCAAAATAATCGAAATAATGCAGATTTTAGGTTTGATGGGATTTTTTGAACCGCCTTCAAGATTTATTGCTAGTGATGATGAGAGTTTCATTATACTTTTTGATATTTGTTATCAACCTTCGAGGTTCATTGTAAGTGATGACGAGATTTCATGTCCCTTCAAGATTCCTCGTAATCTTCATTACCAGTGATGATAAGACTTACCATTAATTTCGGAGATTCATTGCTAATGATGACGAGACTTAATATTGTAATTTTCTAGATGTAATGATGAAAATTCTCATTATAAATATAAATATGATGTGAAATGCACATTCAGTCAGCGTATATATATATATATATTTAATGATTCTTTGCGAATATTATATGCATAGGAACAATATAAAGTTTTTGTTTTTATCTCTTTCGTGGGAGATTCAATTCTTCACTTATTTTAAAAGCAGGAAAGAATATGCGCCTTCTCCTATTGAGTATTTTATTCGTATTTATTTATTTATCATAATCTCATGATAATATTTAATAATTTTATGAAATTTTTTTTAGGTAATAAAAATATATATATTTTTAATTTGAGTGGGTTTAATAATTAAGAATATGTTTTTTTTTTTTTGGAGTTTATAGGTTCAGATTTAGATGGTTGTTGAGTATATATATTTCAGTAAACTTTTGCTAGTCAAATTGCTGCAGGGAAAAAGTTCCTTGTCTCACAAACAAGGGGTTTCATAAGTCAATTAATGTCTGGCCTGATTTTGACCTTAAAAATAGATTATTATTATTATTATTATAAAAAAATTATATATTATATATTAATATTGTATTTTAAATTTGTAAATTAGATTTATTTTATAATTCTCTCCACCGAAATTTAATTTCTATCATTAAAATATGGTAAAAATTTTATTTAAAAAAAAATTATAATAACAAAAACTATAGACATAATATATTAATTTATTTAAAAAACTATGTATTAAACATAATATAATAATTTATTTAAAATCCAATATATTATAAAAACAAATTAATTTTAGATAATCATTATTTTTATTATTATTTATAAATTTTAAAATAATTATATATAATAATTATTTATTACACAATAATAATAAAAATATGATCATTGTAACATAAAGAAATACTTCCAATAAAAATTTAAAAAAACAGTTCAAAGTACATCATAACTAATTATTTGCTATATATTTGAAATTAGTTATTTTCCATCTTACAATGTAAGAAGATCAAGGCATTCAAATATAATACTTATAATATATCTTTTTATTTAAATGTAAGTGGTTTGGCACTTTACACTTAAAATAAATAAAAGAAAATGTAAGATGTATATAGCTCCACGCTAAGATAGATATGGGATAAAAAAGAAAAAAATGTAAATATAAATGGTTTAACACTCAAAATAGTTTTGCAATAAATAAGATAAACGAGAAGTAAGATATGCGATGAAAAAGAAAAAAAATGTAAATATAAATGGTTTGACACTATAAAATAGTTTTGCAATAATAAATAAGATAAATGAGAAGAGGGTGAGTTAAATAAATAAAATAATTTGAGTTGTATCATTGTATAAAAAACACATTTGGGAGATTGAGGATGATTTGGGTAAGGTACATTCTCATTTGGAGGACATAAAGAAAGTAGCTATAGACCATTTTAAATCCAGGGTGAGTTAAATAAATAAAATAATTTGAGTTGTATCATTGTATAAAAAACACATTTGGGAGATTGAGGATGATTTGGGTAAGGTACATTTTCATTTGGAGGACATAAAGAAAGTAGCTATAGACCGTTTTAAATCCTACTACAAGGCATCTGAATCAAATCATATTGGACATCAGGTAGACATTGTAAGGCTTTCTCAAGGATGGTTATGGAGGAGGAAGCTATAACACTTGAAAAACCGTGTTTAAAGGAGGAATTCTAGAGGTTTTGAAAGGATTCACAAAGGATTAAAGTTTTGGGCCGGATGGCTGGATGGTCAATTTTTTTTCTTCATTATTTTGAGTTAGTCGAGCATGATTTGGTAGAGATGGTGGAGTCAAGATTAAGAGGTGAAGTATTAAAACAAATAAATTCCACTTTTATAGCTTTGATACCAAAAGCAAACGACCCTAGTATGTTCTTTGATTTTCACCCTATTGCACTTTGTAATTTGTGCTACAAGATAATTTCAAAATTAATAGCAAAGAGACTTTGTCCTATTCTCTCATGAGCTATGTTTGATGAACAACTAGGTTTCCTCAAGGGTAGACAGATCTTAGATGCCATAGGCACGACACATGAGTGTTTGCACAACATAAATTCAAAAAAATTACAAGCAATTATTCTAAAGTTAGATCTTAAGAAGGCATATGACTGTATCAATTGGGACTTTTTGAGGCTTGTGCTTCTCCAATGCGGCTTTGGTTTAGCTACTCCAAATTGGGTAATGGGTTGTGTTTCTTCAACAATATATGCTATTCCGATCAATGGAGAGGCGACATCCTTTTTTCAGAGCGGTCGAGGGATTCGCCAGGGATGCCCATTGTCACCCTTTTTATTTATTCTCGTAATGGAAGGACTCAACATTCTGTTAAAGAAGGGTCAAGCTGAGGGGGATCTCTCGGGAATCAAAGTTTCTAGACTTATAAAGAGACTACACCTGATATTTGTGGACGACGTGATCATTATGACTAGCGCAAAGCTATCAAAATGGATCGAAATAAGGAAAATTCTTAGTATATTCTGTTGGGCAACAAGCTTGAGTGTTAACACACAAAATTCTACCTTTCTTCATATGGGCATCCAACAGGATACAATAGAAGAGCTAAAAGGTCTTTTCAGGTATGATTTCAAAGATCTCTCGAGAGGTTTCAATTACTTGGGCTATTTTCTAAAGCTAGACAACTTAGAGCTGAGGATTGTGCTGGCTTATAGAGAAATTTGAATGCAAAATCAACCATTGGTGCAACATGATGTTATTTTTGGGAGGTAGGTATATTCTTATAAAGTCCGTCTTGGAAAGTCTCCCAATTTATTGGCTGGCTTTAGCTCAAATTCTGTTGTCGGTCCTTACAAAAATTAGACAGTTGCTTTTCTCTTTTCTTTGGTTCGACCATAAAAAGAGAAACATATATCATTTATGCAAGTGAGATTTGCTTTCAAAGCCAAAATTATTTGGAGGGTGGGGACTAGAAATATTTATATCTTCTATCGAGCTCTGGCATCAAATACATTATGGAGAGTCTTGACAAAATCTAGCATTTGGAATAGGGTAATAAAATACAAATATTTGCCTTATGAACAAGTCCATTCGTGGTTAAGATCGGCCTCGACAAGGGCATCATATGGTTCTCAGACGTGGAAAAATTTATTAAACACTTTGTCGCTTGTCTTACATTGGCTGGCTTGGAATCCAGGTTGTGGACAGTGGATTGTTATTGGGAGAGATTATATTCTAGGAATGGGAAAAGACTCTCTGCTATCAGATGAGTTAATTGAGAAGCTGAACTTCAAAAGTGTTTTCTTGCTTTATCAAGCGAGTTGTTTTCAAGTTCAAGGAACAATCAGACCAAACTGGCTAAATAGCACAGAGCTGGAGTTTGAGGGAGACATAGCCATTGAATGGGAAAGATTTAGAATGAGACTGATATGCTCGGGTATCCACCTCCAAGACGATTAGATGCCTTACTGTGGATGGGAGGAGACAAATTTGGTTATCTCACGGTAAAGAATGTGTATAACTTTGTTGCAACAAAGATTTGGGCGCCAAAGGTGATCAGAGGGAGGAGAAATTTATGGAAATGGGAATGCCCTTTAAAAGTAAAGTTATTTACATGGCTTGTTGCAAAAAATAAGATTCTTTTGTGGAAAAATCTTCAGAAAAGGGGGTGGGTTGGCCCAGGCATGTCCCTCTTGTGCAAGCGAAGTAATGATTCAGGTAAGCATATATTTGTAAAATGCTCATTTACAAATGATGTATGGTACATGGTAACAAGAGAGCTAAATTTAATTAGAGGATGGTTCAGAGAAATAGTGCATGAGTGCTTTGATAATTGGAATAACGCAAACCCATATTTCCCAACGCTGCCGACTTTTCTCAATTGGCACATATGGAATGAGAGAAATTACTATCTTTGAGGCATGACTCCCCTCCATTCAAAAGGTTGTCTACAAAGCTATTGCTATAGTCAACATTTATGGTATCAGGAAAAGAGACTATATCCTTCATCTTCATAATGTGAGACTTCCGAATGATTTAGCAATAGCATGGTTTGATGGGGCAGCCCAACACAGGGGTGAAAAAAGCGGAGCTGGAGGTAAGATAATGATTAACAATAACACTTCTTATTCATGGACTTTCAATGTTGGTCAAGGAACAAATACCAACGCTGAACAACTGGGGGTATGGGTCTCTCTAACACTGGCCATTAGACTGTCAATTCCCGATTTTCTATTGTTAGGGGATTCAAAGATCGTAATTGAATGGTTAAACAAGAGGGGAACTATACATGTAGTGGCTCTAGAAAGATGGAAGGAAAGGACCCTGGAAACATTTCCTCTCTTCAGGAATATCTCTTTTGCCCATATTTACCGTGAAGAGAACAAAGAAGCAGATAAATTATCAAAGTTGGCCCTTGAAAAACTGCCGAAAAACATTGCATTTAAACGTTGGGAGACGGGTAATGAGGACCCTACTCATTACCTAAAGTTATTCTAATTTTGTATCAGAGATCAATTTATGTTTTCTTTGTTCTAGTTTCTTTTTACGAAGCTAATAGGCTTAGACCGGATGCATAGTTCTCATCTATGCTTGATTGTTATTTTCCGTGGCGTGCTCAGAGTTTGATTGTCATTAAGAGAACAATATAGTTTTTGTTTGATGCTATCATTTTGATTAGATCTTAATAGTCCTATGATGAAAGGACAACTGTATGAAAACTAATTAGATTTTTAAGAATAGTGTAAAAGGATACTTTGAGTTGTATCGTTACTCGGTTAAAGTTAGGAAAGTCATCCTTATTTATATTTATATGTTCTATTCTTTTATCAAAATTTTAATTTTTTTAATATTATGTGTTTTTATTAATATTAAAATGTGTAAAAAATATATTATAAAACAAGGAAAGTCGTCCTTATTTATATTCATATGTTCTATTCCTTGTATCAATTTTTATTTAATTTTTAATATTATGTTTTTTTATTAATATTATATTGTGTATAAAATATATTATAAAATTTGTTTTATTTTAATTTTTTTAATATTATGTTCTTTAATTAATATTATTATTATATATAAAATATATTATAAAACTTGTGTTACAAATAAATTATTTTTAATATTATGTTTTTTTTTTT
>JZKD02S0024591.1:274694-292124 GCA_000966675.3 Picea glauca | reverse complement strand
TTATTATAGACAATTGCAAAGGTCACGAAGACGGGGGAGAGAAAGGAACAAATGGCAAGGTCTGAAAAGTGATTGGATGGGATTCAAAATAGGGTTACGGGGGATACTCAGAAGAGGCAAGTGTTCCATGGTCAAATTTTATGTATCGAAATTTTTGACTGAAAATCGTGTAAAACGGAAGAGAGCATGATGGGGAAGTTCAGCGGCCGGTTTGTATATTTGCGGAATTATGGGAAAGTGGCCAAGTATGACGATGGGAAATGGTCAGTTGAACTCGTTTTCAGAATTGAAGATTGAAGATATCGTGAACGGACCAACCTGACGACGCGCAACCGACATTCCATGATGTTTGAAATTAACACTTGGAAGGGATAATATAATATTTCCTCAAATCCTGGTGTAGCATTAACGTTTTCTAATTGCATACCTAGAAATAAGATCTTATATATGAATTGTAATTGCTAATTGCAAAAGGGCGCGGGCATAGGAAACAACGATTAGGAATTGGGTATTTATTGAACCCACCAACCCAATGATCCATAGAAGAAATGGTGAAGTATGGAAAGCGAATGGGTGCGCTTCAAAATGGGGTGACAATAGTTACACATGAGACATGAGGACCTTATGCTTATACCGAGAGGGGTGGTGAATCAATATAATATACTTTTTACTTTATTTAACCATTCATCAATGATTCATTAGATGAGAAACAATAATCACAAATACACTCAAATCACAATGCACATAGTTTAACATGGAAACCCAATCACGAGAAAGCCATAAAACTCATCTTTATAAATATATGTAGGCACCAACCTACTAGAAAAACCAATCTCCTCAGCTAAGCACCAACCTACTAGAGACAACAATCCCTTCAGATGAGCACCAACTCAACAAGAAGTAGGAACCAACCAATTGGAGACACTAATCTTCTTAGTTGAGCACCAATTCACACTACAACAAATCCTTGTGATTAGCTCCCTTTTTTGCTTCCATTGGTTTTTTTAATGTATTTTTATCCACCTTTTTGATAAAGTCGATGCTATTTATCAAGAGGGCGCTATTTATGGAGCTATTTACGTCGAGCAACACAAGTGGGCGCTAAACTAGGTGCTATTAGTGCCTAGTTTAGCACCCTTTTTAGCACCCCAGTTATCGCCTAATTTAGCTCCCAGTTTAGCTTCCTTTTTAACTTCTATTTTGGCTTCCAATTTAACTCCCAATGTTCCTAAATAGTAATTTTGTTGAGTTTTTAGGGGTTAAGTGGATAGGGGATTTAGGTCCGGGAGACGAGGGAGAGCAAGGAACAAATGGCAATGTCTGAAAAGTGGTCGGACGAGATTCAAAATAGGGTTATGGGGGATACTCATGAGAGGCAAGTGTCCCACGATCAAATTTTATGTATCATAATTTTTGACTACAAAACGTGTAAAACAAAAGAGAGCATGATGGGGTAGTTCAACGATCGGTTTCTATATTTGCGAAATTCCAGGAAAGTGGCTAAATATGGAATAGGGAAACGGTTGGGCAGACCCATTTTCGGAAGTGAGGATTAAAGTATTTGTGAACAGACCAACTTGATGATGCGCAAATGATATTCCATGATGTTTGAAATTAACGCTTGCTAATTACAATCCTAGAAATACGATCTTATATATAAATGGTAATTTCTAATTGCAAAAGGGCACGGGCACAAGAAACAATGATTAGGAACTGGATATTTCTTGAACATGCGAAACCGACGATCCATGAAATAAATTCGAAGAAATGGCGAAGTATGAAAAGAGGACAAACGAGATTTAAAATGGGGTGACAATAGTTCCACAGAAGACGTGAGGAACCGACGGTTAAATTGTATGTCTCAGAAGTTTTCAGTGCAAAATGTGTACCACAAAAGAGGGCATGATAGGTAGATCGTAATACAGAAGATGGTATGATCTGAGTCCGGTTGTAAATTTGTATATTGAAGAAGTCACGGTATTGTTCGCAGGTCATGGAACAATAGAAGTCTAATCTAGAGCCCGCCTACCGAGAATTCCTGGTTGGAGAAGTGTCTGGGTATGGAATGGGGAAGCGATCGATCAATGTTGCGATATAAGAGCACGAATGCAAACGTGAACCTGCAAGTCTTCCTACCCACACAAACAGACATTTTCGATGAATAAGTGATGAGAAAGATAAAGTTCAGGGAAAAGAGAAACGAATATTTGGCTAAGTATAGAAGACGGAAAAGAAGGGCCAATATATTCACATCTGTAATAGATATCCCATTTCTTGCCAAGATATATACTTGAAAAGAAATGTGAAGGTTGCGAGCACAAAAAACAACGACTAGGAATACATTTCGCGAGTTTAATTGGTTCTTGGTTGTATGCTTCGTCTGTCAATTTGTATATGCAAAACTCTGAGTCATTTTTTTAGCCAGCCAACCCACAAGTCCGGCTGTCAATTTGTATAGTGCGGAACTCTGGGTGCTATTTGTAGGACACAGAACTATAGAGGACATGGTTTTCCCTTCAATATAGCCTCTGTGATGCAAATGTACTATGTGTCTCATTTTATCACTTTCCATCTGTAAACAATGGCAATCTTGAGCCCGCCAGCCCTGGAGCCCGTTTGTCAATTTGTATATCACGGAACTACGAATGCTGTTTGGAGGTCACGAAAAAAAAGAAGTGCAATGTTTATCCAGCCAGCGTGCAAGTCCGCTTGTCAATTAATATATCGTGGAACTCTAGGTGTTACTTGTAGGAGAAAGGGGAAGCGCTCGGTCAAAATGCATGACTCTGCCAACCTGCGCAACAAGGCATTTTCGAAAAAAAAAATGATTAAGTAACCAGGAAGAAAAACTACAGGGGATAAAAGAGTGGGAAAATATAAAGGCGGAGGGAAGTTTTCATAAGCATGAATTGGTTTCAGACAAACCCCATTGTTGCAAAACCATCATTTTCTACTAATTGTTAGCAAATGATTTGTTGAATATTATATTTTATTACAACGTGTGGGTGTAAGCGTGTTCTTGATAAATTATTCCATGACTGTAACATATTAACTTAAGTATTAAACTTCTTTCATTATGGGTTGTTAGCATTAAAGCTTAATAATTGCATGTCTAGAAACAAGAATGACGATTTTGCCGCAACATTGTAATTTGGTATTGCTATGTTCTATCTGTATTGTGAATAGAATTGAAAGTTGGTTTGAAACTATGTGTAATCCATTTTTTGTTTGCATAAAAGCTTGGTGGATCGACACAGTACATTCTCATATAATTGTTAGATGCTCTATCTTAGATCAAATTACCTAAGTAAATACAACATCGAAGAACTATGAGACCACCGAACCATGCCAATGAGAAGAGGCGTTAAATATAGAAAAGAAGCAGCAACAAAGACTTGAAGGCGATTTTTTTTAATAGCAAATCCATTAAAAAAAAAAACATCGAGTATTGTACATCTATTCTCAGAAATTGGACCTAGTTCTTCGGGCCAAAACATTGAACATATTTGCCACAAACATAGGCAAAGGATCCACAGTATGCAAGATCCTTGCAGTTTTCTCCTTGATGGATCATCATGTGGTAAAATTGATAGTTCTTAGAAGCTTCCTGCGAGGAAGAAGACAAAAAACGTTGCAGGGATAATGGAATAGCCCTTAACTGAAAGTTAGGACACACCTAGAAACCGTCTCTGCATAGTCAAAAAAACTTCAGGGACACAGGTTGCACGTGCAATTTCAGAAGCCCAAATTAGTCCATTCTGGGTGGAAGGAGATGTCTAGTATAAATATGACTTGCACGAGTGGGTGTTATGGTCCTCATTCCCAAAGATGTTATTTGTATACCCAGATAACATGACAGTAGTCCCGCAATTGAATATTTTTTTGGCTTGAAATATATTTCTAGGAGCATCAACATATCATTTTCTTACAATGGAAGTCTTCCACCCAGAACAGACTAATTTGGACCTCTGGAATTCCTACTTTCGAGCTGCAAAGCTGCTATTGCATTCAATGTCGGTTTCTTTTATGAAACTCCTTCTTTTGGTGTTGTCAGGACCGTCATAACTCAGTCGGGAAGTTCTGCCCATTATGGTTGATTTCAATTTGGGCGCATGAGTGGGAACAATCTCTGCACTGCCATCATCCATTGCCATATCATCACCCATCAGATCATCTTCTTTCATCTCGGAATTCATGACATCAACCTCTGCGCCAACCATCAATGCAACTGGGTAGGTTCTCTGAGAAGGTAGGGTTGCCTTGGAATTCTTTGGCTTGAAATATATCTCTCGGTGTACCAAGGGACCATATCCTTTTTCTCTCCTGGGTGGAGGGAGATGAGTAGTAAGAATATGCCCTGGAATACTGGAACCTCTGGCCATCATGCTCAAATGTGTTAACTGTATCTGGACATAACTGTTGCCACAAGTTAACGAGAATTTCTGTTTGCTCCAGACGATGTTTGAAATGAAAATTGGGGAGGGATAATATAACCCTCCACAAATTATGGTTTAATGCGTATCAGTGGAAGATCTCCTCAAGCCTTTTGCTGATCAATGACAATCTCCAGGGTTCATGTGTAATGACCTGTTACCATTAAAGCTCACTAATTGCATATTTAGAAAAAAGTGCGAAGGTGGCGGTGATGACGAAGAGTAATTAAGAATTAGAGATTTCTTAAAGGCGCCAATCGGTCGACGCACGAAAAAGATTGAATTATGTTTGAAATGAATACTTGGAAAGGATAACACTCTTCATTGCAAATCTTGGTTTAATTCTTAGTAATGAAAAATCTTCTCCGGCCTTCCGAACATTAATGACAATCTTAACGGTTCCTGCAGGATGAACTACTAGCATTAAAGCTTAATAATTGCATATCTAGAAATAAGTATGAAGGTAGCAGTGATGGTGATGAGTGACCAAGCATTGTACATTTTGTCCACCCGCCAACTCGTGAAACAGATTCCAAGAAATGCCCAAGTATGGAAAGCGGTCGAGTGGTTACAAAAAAGGTCAGAAGATATACCCAGGAGACGTGAGGGGCCGATGGTCATATTGCATCTCAATGACAGATATCGGTTGTCAATTTGTATATCGCATAATTTTGGGTGCTGTTTGTGCGTAGGGGAACAATGGAAGTGCAATGTCGAGAGGGAAATTTGTATATTGCTGAACTTTGGGTGTTGTATATAAAAGCATGAGACATTCGAAAAAAGGACCAAGTAAACAAAAAGAGAAAGCATACGACATGAAGGGGAATTTGTTTGCTAATTTGTAAATCACAGAAGTCCGGGTGCTATTTGCAGGCGGCAGAACAATGGAAACACAATGTTGAACCTACCTATGCAGGGACCCACGATTCAAAAGGTTTGTTCAATATGAAACATGGAAGTGGTCGGTTGGGTTGGTGATATAAAAGTAACAATGGAAATTTGAAGATGTGAATCTGCCAAATCCCGCACCTAGACATTTTCTAAAAAATGAGTAAGTAAAGAAAGGGAAAGCAGAGGGAAAAAGAGAAAGTGGATGACAATTTTCGGAAGCAGGAATTACTGTGAGAAAGCACCATTGATGGTCTTAACAATAACTATGGAGTGCATTAAACATGTTATCAGGTTCTTCAATCAAGGAATAGATACAACGAGCGACGTTTATAGTTTCTAGGATCTGTTTGTATAGGAGAAGCGTCGAAAAGTTACAAGAAAGGATGTTTAAGTAAACTTTTTGTACTGTTAGCTTCACGGCAAGTATAACAACAACAAATTTGAATTTTAATGTGCTCTCATTCATATGATTGTTCCATTAGACTTTGCACACTATATATTCTTTTATTTCAATTTATTTGTTAATTTGTAGATCGCGGAAGTCACGGTGCTATTTGCAGGCGACGAAACAATGGAAATGTAATATTGAACCCGCCTATTAGGTAACTCACCAACTTCTGCACCTATAATTTTTTTGAAATATGAGTAATACATACTAAATATGTACTTCTATAAAGTATGGACATGAGATTTTATAGATCATGTACGGATCCCACATTCCATACTTAGCCACTTTTTGGATCACAAGTTCTTGGGCTGGCGGGCTCAAAATTGGGCCTCTATTGTTTCGTGCCCTACAAATAACACCCAGAATTCCATGACATACAAATTGACAAGCGGACCTGCGGGCTGGTTGGCTCAACATTTCACTTCTATTGTTTCGTTTCCTCCAAACAACACTTGGAGTTCTGCGATAAACAAATTGACAGACAAACTCGAAGGCTAGCAAACTCAAGATTGCGATTGTTTACGGATGGTAATCCTTATCAACTATCTAACATTATCTAAAAATATTATTTTAAATATGAAATTATTAATATTAAATATTGATATTGTACAATTTAATTAGACAAAAAAGTTTGTACAATATGAAATGGGGAAGCGGTCGGTCGGGCTAGTGATATAAAAGTAACTAAAATTTGAAGACATGAATCCGCCAACTTCTGCACCAAGAAATTTTCTGAAAAACAAATAATACATACTAAATATGTACTTTTATAAAGTATAGACATGAGATTTTATAGAGCATGTACAGATCCCACATTCCATACTTAGCCACTTTCTGGATCGCGGGTTCTTAGGCTGGTGGGCTCAAACTTGGGCCTCTATTGTTCCGTGTCCTACAAATAGCACCCGCCAGTTCCACGATATACAAATTGACAGGCAGAATTGCGGGTTGGATGGCTCAACATTGCACTTCTATTGTTCCGTGTCCTCCAAACAACACTCAAAGTTCCACGATATACAAACTGATAGACGGACGCCAGGGCTGGCGGGCTCAAGATTGCGAGTATTTACGGATGGTGATCTGTATCTACTATCTAAAAACATTATTTTCAATACTAAAGTATTAATATTGTATATTGATATTGTACAATTTAATTACATAAAATTATTAAAGGATGTTAAATATCTTATTTAAAAGAAAAACCCACGTATTCGGAAACTCATGTTCCCAAAATTTTGTACAATATGAAACGAGGAAGCGGTCGGTTGGGTTGGTGATATAAAAGTAAGTGGAAATTTGAACACATGTATCCGCCAACTTCCACACCTAGAAATTTTCCGAGAAACAAGTAATACATACTAAATATGTACTTGTATAAAGTATGGACATGAGTTTTTATAGAGCATGTACGAATCCCTCATTCCATACTTAGCCACTTTTTGGATCGCGGGTTCTCGGGCTCAAAATTGGGCCTCTATTGTTCTGTTCCCTACAAATAGCACCCAGAGTTCCGCAATATACAAATTGACAAGTGGACCTGCGGGCTGGCTGGCTCAACATTGCACTTCTATTGTTTTGTGTCCTCCAAACAACAGTTAGAGTTCCGCGATATACAAATTGATAGATGGACTCCAGGACTGGTGGGCTCAAGATTGCGATTGTTTACGAATGGTCATCCCTATCAACTATCTAACATTATCTAAAAACATTATTTTCAAATACTAAATTATTAATATTAAATATTGATATTGTACAATTTAATTACATAAAATTATTAAAAGATGTTAAATCTCTTATTTAAAAAAATGATATTAATTCTATCACTGCAAGCATAACAATGACCGATTTGAATTTTAAGGGCCTCATGTTGATATGATAGCACAATTGGACTTCACACAGTTTATATTCATTTATTACAATATGAAATGGGGAAGCGATCGGTCGGGCTGGTGATATAAAAGTAAGTGAAATATGAAGATGTGAATCCGCCAACTTCCGCACCTAGAAATTTTCTGAAAAACGAGTAATACATACTAAATATGTACACTTATAAAGTATGGAAATGAGATTTTATAGAGCATGTACGGATCCTGCATTCCATACTTAGCCACTTTTTGGATCACGGGTTCTCGGGCTGGCGGGCTCAAAATTGGGCCTCTATTGTTCCGTGCCCTACAAATAGCACCCAGAGTTCCATGGTATACAAATTGATAGGCGAACTTGCGGGCTAGCTAGCTCAACATTGCACTTCTATTGTTTCGTGTCCTCCAAACAACACTCAGAGTTCTGTGTCCTCTAAACAACACTCAGAATTCCGTGATATACAAATTGACAGATAGACTCTAGGGCTGGCGGACTCAAGATTGCGATTGTTTACAGATGGTGATCCCTATTAACTAACTAACATTATCTAAAAACATTATTTTCAATACTAAATTATTACAATTAAATATTGATATTGTACAATTTAATTGCATAAAATTATTAAACGATGTTAAATATCTTATTTAAAAGAAAAACCCGTGTATTCAAAAACTTGCGATCCAAAAAGTTTGTACAATTTGAAACGGGGAAGTGGCCGGTCGGGCTGGTGATATAAAAGTAAGTGGAAATCTGAACACGTGTATCCACCAACTTATGCACCTAGAAATTTTCCGAGAAACGAGTAATACATACTAACTATGTACATTTATAAAGTATGGACATGAGATTTTATAGAGCATGTACGGATTCCTCATTCCATACTTAGCCACTTTTTGGATCGTGGGTTCTCAGGCTGGCAAGCTCAAAATTGGGCCTCTATTGTTCCGTGTGCTACAAATAGCACCCAGAGTTCTGTGATATAGAAATTGACAGGCGGACTTATGGGCTGGTTGGATCAACATTGCACTTCTATTGTCCCTTGTCCTCCAAACAACACTCGGAGTTCCGTGATATACAAATTGACAAACGAACTCCAGGACTGGTGGGCTCAAGATTGCGATTGTTTACGGATGGTCAACCTATCTAACATTATCTAAAAACATTATTTTCAAATACTAAATTATTAATATTAAATATTGATATTGTACAATTTAAGCATAACACCTACCAATTTGAATTTTAAGGGCCTCTTGTTGGTATGATAACACAATTGGAATTCACATAATATATATTCGTTGATTTCAAATTATTCCAAGAGATTAATTTTACCAAGTTCACCGATCAAGGGAAAATGCTAAAACAAGCCACATAATACATTTGCGTCACAATGCCATACAAATTGATAGGTGGATTTGCGGGCTAAAAAATTGCAATTCTATTGTTCTGTGTCCTTCAAACAACACTCGGAGTTCCGCGATATACAAATTGACATGCAAAGCATGCAACCAAGAACCAACTAAACTCCAAACATGTCACAAGCAAGTTACCACAAGGTTCCATAGAGCAGCACACATCGACCTTTGCATCAAACAATTTGATATAGAAAGAAAAGACATCGCGACATTCATTTTCTCTTACATCTGGCATATGTTCCCAGGAGAAAATAATCGGGGCCATGGGATATATGGGGTTTGCTGCCATGCTTCCCATTTTTTGACTGAACAATCTTATGCGCATGCAATCTCAAGTACTCGAGTCCGACGAACATTCATCTGGGTGTTGAAGAAATATTACAGAGACACATGATATATTTTTGTTTCCTGTCAATGTTTGATATGTTTTTTTTTTCCTTCTTTAGTCAATATGAAAAATTGCATTATCCTCATTTAAGGTAAATTTGCTGTGTATCCGAAAGTCGTGCAACATGTAGATACTGCTTGCCTTTTTTTGTAGATATGTTTCATACGAAAATTCTTCCAACCTAGGAAACACATCTTGTAAAAAAGGCTGCCTAATTGTACAATGCACGGTTTTGTTGCCCACAGTTCGGATGGCAACATTGACGCAATGTCCATATATATATGGAAAATTTTCACTGCATCACAGACAATCAATCGTATCATCACTTATCAAAGTGGAAGAAGAAGCAAGAGAGTTGCATTTTGCTTAAGCAAGAGAGGGGGTTGAGTACGCATTTGCTGCAACCAAAACACCTTCAACTTGGAAACATGAGCATAGGAATTAATACATTGAACAATATAATACACAATTGCACCACCGCTCCCCCCCCCCTAAAAAAAATAAAAATAAAACAACCCACAAAAGTTTGGTGAAGGCTATTTTGTATAAGCAAAGTGAGGATGATTCTGTGGATGTATATGCACAACAGTTGTAGAGTTAGCTAGTTTCTTCAAATTCTGTACTGTGTCTGCTCGTAACTCTGTTACAAACGTTGCTTGGGTTGTGCGAAAGATCCTTTCTCTAACATCACTTTTATTTGTTATATTTTTGAAGAGCATAGGTGGAAACTACCCTTTATGTAACTGTTGTTCCATTGACGAAAACAAATTTGAATAGGTATCAAACAATTGTAGCTACAACATGGAACAATGCAATATTTGTGTAACTTACCCAAGATACATGCACATGCGAAAGTAAAGGACAAAACTGGATATGGAAAGTAGTACCATTGCCTTTTCATTGTCCGAATTTCCATCCTTTATATGGAGAATGTGTTGCAAGACAAGTTTTCTTGCTAGTGTGACAGCTGTGCCAATGGTTTTGATTGGGTAAATATCACTGCTCTGTGCAAGCTGAATGATAGTCACGTCCAAGATGAAACGATATTCTGAACAAACAACGAGAATTTTTTCCACAATACTTGTTTCGTTGAGTGAAATAATCCGATCACAATCACCATGGTCATATATTGTTTTGGGCAATATATTAAAATTTGTAATGGATATCCCATCACTCGACAATATATTTTCTGCATGTTTCTGGACAGGTTGTGTAGGAATAGTTAGTGTGACTGTCATCATGGCCTCCTTGTCTGTCATGTTAGCACACATAATGGATCTAGTTTTGTTTGCCTTATCCAAGTAGGTGATATAGATGACCATTATGTCCCCGACAGACACTTGTCCAGTTCGAGGGATGTTCAAGCCCTCTATTGATAGTACTTTGGGTGTTACAACTCTAGATCCGGTGACAATTTTTGAACAGGAAAACTAAATTGAATGGTAGTGTGTGTGTGTGTGTGTGTGTGTGTGTGTGTGTGTTTTGTATCCTTCTTTCAATGGCATACATATACAAGTAGACGCATAGCTTCGATGAACTATGGAGCCAGAGTTTTGCAACCACACCTCTTAGTCTACGGAACCTGCACCATGTTCAACATCTCACTTGTACGTTTTGATACTTCTTGTGAACTGCAAACCATGTATTGTATATGACACCAACATATTCACCATGCCATAGATGAATACATATTTGAGGATATTTGTTTGTTAAACATACTAGGAGTAGAGTGTATGCATCTTTACCTTTGGCCTTGTTGGTCTGCTAATGTCTGGGATGACTGACTGCTCATGGCCATGTCACTAGTTCAAATTTTTATGATGCAAGCATGTGTAGATGAACATCAGAAGGAATAAACAAGCATATGCATTGTATACTGTCCATAATTGTTCTTAATGTCACATGCAGGGTGGAAGGAGGTGGGATACAAAATAGGGTGTCAAGGAATATACTCAGGAAACATGAGGACCCAAGCGTAAAATTGTATGCCTCTGATTTTTTGAATGAAAAAATTTATAACAGTAAACAGGACATGAGGGTGGGGCACCACGACCAATCTGTATATCGCGGACCCCCAGAAGCCAGGGGAGAAATCTTGAACCCTCCATCCCGATACCCGCAATAAAAAAAGTGGGTAAGTATGGAATAAGGTAGAAGCGTGACCATACATGTGAAATTGTTAGTCCGCCAACTGATGCACCAAGGAATTTTTGGAAAGACCACTAAGTAGATCAATTAGAAAACAAAAGGGATAATAGAAAATGAAAAAGGTAGAAATAGGGAGGGCAGAAAGGCCCATTGCTGCCAAGTCATCGTTTTCTAGTCTAATATTATATGCCCCCACCTGGTTTGTATATTTAATTTACCAGCACAGTTGGTATACCTTTTCAAAGATTGTACCACAAAAGCCTCTGTTGCTGCACAAAACAATTCATCTTCCTGTCCAACCAACATGTTTCTTCCAAGGTAGCAATGTCGAATATGCAATGGACATGAAGGCAAGTTAGTACGAAGACAAACATGTAAAAGAAATAGAAACCATTTTATTTATTCCAATGTAACAACAAACAAAATATGATTCACATGAGAATACACAAAAATATATTATATTTGAAGGAAGAAAAGAACAAAAAAAACAAGGTGCAAAGCAGTAGAACAAACACAACAAATATATAGACAGTAAATGAAAAAATGAACACTGGAAAATGAAATAAGAGTACATGTATCCACCTTTGTAATTCCTTGTCTACATTTCTTCCAAAGAGTCCATCATCCTTTCCAGCCATTTTGTTTATTTAAATGTAGAAATGCAGGAAAAATACAATGGACATGAAGTAGGTTAGTATGCAGGAAGACATGTAATGAAGATAAGTTATTATGCAGGAAGGTACACAACATCTACATACAATAAACTAGGTGAACACATATACAGACAATAAATGAAATTCAAAACAACGCAATATGAAATAACAATACAAGCATGTACCTTTCTATCTCCTCTTCAACTGATGCAGTCAAGACTCTGTCGTTTTCTCCATCTATTTTGTTTGTTTGAATGTGGGAACGCACAAAATACAATGAACATGAATGGAAGTTGGTATGCACCAGAGAACAAGTAATATGCACATACAATAAAAGAGACTGAACAAATAGTCTAAAAGATAGGTAGAAACATGAACCTTTTCACTTCTCCATCCATATCTGTAAATATGTAATTTTTTTACCTACCCAGAATATATTACAAGCCACAAAATATTACGAAATTGCATGGCCGTAGCTAAACGATCTTTGGTTTTCTGTGGAAAAGTATTCGATATGCTTCCACCCATGGAAATACATGTTCTTTATCCTCTACACAGACTGCGGTGCCCATGCTACAAGTTTTTGGTTTTCTGTGGAAAACTACCCAGATATGCTTCCAGACATGGAAATATAATTTTGCAGAATCTTTGTTGTACATATCATATCTCAAGTACAAGAAAAATTGTATCATGGGCACATCAGTCTGTGTAGAGGATAAAGAACATGCATTATAATATGGGAACATTTCACCATACATGGTTTATAATTGCAACCTGCATATGTTTTATTTTAACAAAAAAACAACGGATATTGCAATTTCACATGTACTTCTCAAACTATTTTTCATGCAACTAGTTTCTATCATGTCAACACTGAAGCACCAACAAAATCTCATAGCAGAACAGATATCGACCTCGCCAGACATGGAAAATAAAACAACTGCATGTCCACTCATGGGTGCAGGGGATGAACACCGTAAATCCCCCAAATAATAATAATAATAATAATACAAAAAAAAAACCCAGCTCCAACTACCGGTGCAGGACCCCAACCCTGCAAAGATGAATCAAACAAAAGAAAACAACAAGCACCAAACTAGGGAGAAAGCATGAACAAGCCCAACTACAGCCTTGAGGCCCCAAAGTGTAAACATGAGCCAAACAAACAAAACCAACAACCGACGAACCAATGAACTAGTGAACAAGCAACAACCACCGAACCAGTAAACAACATATGTATCTCCAACGATTACGAAACTGTAGCTGAAGCACAGAAGGAACCGGAAACATATGACGAGCATACCGGTAGAAATAAGCAAACATTCTTACTTGCAAACTGCAAACACTGAACAACAAAGAAGGAATAGAAAATGAAACTATTGCATGGAAACTTACTCCGAAACGATGAAAGGCAGAAGCATAGGTCGAATTGTGAACCAAACAACAACAACAAGCAACAACCGACGAACCATCAGAGAAGAAGCACTCATCGAACTAGTAAACAATGTATGTAGCTTCAACGATGACGAAATTGCATTGCAAGGCTAGAAGAAGGATGAAATATACAATGCTTATTCAACTGGCGGTGGACAACAGTATTGTCCAAAATCACTGCAACATTGTATGTAAAATTTCGAGAAAAAATGTACTCCAAGAAGAGGATTTAGATAAACATTTAAGGTTGTCAGGATGTCTAAGGACCTTGTGGTATGCAAACACTTAAGCTGTCAGGCCTGTCGGAGGACCTCACATCATGTAAACATTTAAGTTGCCAGGCCTATTCAAGCACCTCAAAAAAAGTGTCAATACATTTCAATACAAATAGATGTGGCATGGACGTTATAACCTTTGGAATTATCGATCACTATAAATCTTGGATATCTAAACATTTCAATATGATTAGTACAAATACAAAAAGAACAGTATATGATCTAAGACAATGCTAGCAGAAAATACTAAGACAAACATTCGAACAAATGCTAGCATTAATCCACCTTCAAGCAATGCATAAGAAAAATATATGATTCAAAAAGTCCGTAGACGATCAAAAAGTTTGGATATGCTAACATATAAAACATTGGGAATAATGAAGCTGACAATAAGACCTCCAATTTGTTATCCAATCAAATCATTACACATATGGTACTTTTTATTATATTAAATTCAATTTTTTTAGTTCCCTAGCTTCAACAATAGATATTATGCAAATATTTGTGATCAAAGGACAAACTAATATGAGGTCAACGAATTATCGATTTCTGTAGTCCCTCTATGCCTACGACATAAACTAATAACTAAACTCAAAATCAAAGTATATATTTTATAATGTAGTATTAATAATTTTTTTTAAATTCAAACAATAACCCTTTTATTCTCAATATAAATAATTCCCTTAAACTAAACTCCAACCCTTTTATCCTCAATATAAATAATTCCCTTAAACTAAACTCCTATTTGCATGAAAATCAGTTTATTTAAATTCATAGCTAATTAGATTTACATATTAAATCATTAGATTATAATTTTTTATGAAAAAAATAATATATTTAAAAATGTGCTATACATGGAAGGTAATTATAAATATATTGAATCATATAAAAGCTAATTAAATGCATTGAATACAACAAAAACATACAATAAACACGGTGAATCCATTGAAATACAATAAATGTATCCAATAAAAAATAATTGAGATGGATGATAAAATTTGGCATTTTTGTTTGTGAAAATGTCCTATAAAATTAAATAGACAACGAGAGTAGCAATGATTCTCCTACACAAGGCAACGACTATTAGGGTTTAACCTTAGCCACATGAAGAAAATCCTTTAGCAAGATCGAGATCTTGTTTTTGAGTTTTCCAATATGGCATTGGTAGGGTCTGTGTCTATTGTAACCAGTAATCTGGGCCATGGAGAAACTTTGATCGAGCCTTCTGGTGCACCATCTACGAGCAACCTCAAAAGTGGATCTATTGGTAATCTGAATTTTATTTCGTATAGGTATGTTGTGAAGACAGATGCCTTTTCTTGACCTTCATTTTCCATCTCTTTTTTGGTGCAAGAAGCCCCAAATTTAACCATTCCCATGGGGCAAGATGCTATAGAAGAGACATATTTTTACAGGTTCAATGGATTAGAATGATGTTTTAATGGTTTTTAGTTTTGACTAGTTTATCTCCATGACTGGATCTCAAATTCTTGGAAACCCGTGATTAAAAAAGATGCTTTCATTCACCACTATGTAAAGGGTTTCTTTATTGTTGAGTTTGAGCTTGTGGAAGATAGAGGTCTGATCCTAGAATTAGGCTCGCGGTTTTAGGGAAAATCAAGTTTGTGCACGAAGAGTTGGACTCCCTCTTTTAATCCTATGATTGATATTCTTACCTCTATTAAGTATGGGTTAGACTCCCAAATCTACCCTTGCATTTTTGGGGTTTGCCTTCACTTCAAGCCATTGGTTCAACCTTAGGAAGGTTCCATTTTATAAGTCCAAAAATTGAAAAACACAACATATCAACATATGTGTGAATCTACGTGGAAATGGGTTTTAGCAAAGGGTTTCCAATAGAAATAAATTTTATAGGTGAAAACTATTCCTTGGCTCAAAAGTTGGATTATGAAAAAGTTTCTTTGTGATGCAGAGATAAATTCAAAACAAAGCATATAGCAACTCAATGCCCCAAATGGTCTAGGAAAATTAGGAAGCACCAATGTAAATCAACCTAGTGGGTTGGATCTAAGGAAGATCATCAATTATTTTTGAAATCTAGTGGGTCACCACAAGCAAAACCTTTAATACAACTGGAATTGGTACACCAAGAAGAACTTCCATTACAACAAAGATTGGCATCTTAGAGTTTGGTGAAAGAGGAACTTGTCTATCCAGATTCAAGTTAGGGAACAAAGATTCAGTTAAGCTCTTGACCAATGACAAGCTAGGAGGACTAGAACGAGGAGGTTGAGACACTAGAGCAAGTGGAACCTATAGATCAAGACAATTTGAGATTGGTAGGAATAGCAATGATTCCATCAAATGCAAAAGAAGATTGGATGATAGTAGGAAAGAAGAAAAATCTACCTCAACATCTCAACCAAGGGTGACAAGTAGTTGGGTGAAAAAAAAACCAAATGTTTTCAGAAAAATTAAAAATTGGAAAAAAATATTTGAATTTTTTTTTTATATAAAAAAGTGAAAAAATATTTGAAAAACGACCAAGTCAACACACCAAATTGGTGTATGAGACCCCCTTGTTTGTGGGACAAGGGACCCCCCCTCCACCCATCGATTTGACTGGTAAATTCTACGACGGTATACATACCCTACCCCCCTCTGGATTTGAACCTGTGACCTCTTAAGAGGAAACACATGTTCTTAACCATTAGGCCCACATAAAAGCACTAACCTAACAAAAAAAAAATAAAATTTAATACAACTTTTAAAAAAAATTAGAAAAAATAAGTTTTTATTTTTATTTTTTAAATTTATATTAAAAACTTCAAAAATATAAAAAATATCATATAAAATATTAAAATTTATAAAAAAACTTAATTTTTTTTTTTTAAATATACAATTTAAAATATTTTTTTAACTTAAAAAAAATTAAAAAAAAAGAATATATATGGTTTGGGGGTGATGTGGGGCATTTCCCAAGCCCCCTCGCGGGCTTGGCTACGGTCCCATGCATGCGGTTGCATGGGCGTGTGATTAGGCTCGTGGGGAGTTGGATTTCTGCATGGGACTGCGACCAAACCCGCATGAGGTTAGGATGATGTTGGACATCACCCTTGGCCCTTCGATCGATAGACAATTGACGCGACCACAAAGGACTGGGGCGATACCCAACATTACCCTCCCAAACTATATATAGTTTTTGATATAAATTTTTAATGATTTAGTTTATAATTGTTTTAATTTTAATTTTTAAATTTTGTTTCTACTTCTTCTTATTATTATTTTTAATTGTTTTTTTTTTTAAGTTAAATTTAGTTTGGTTATAAAGTTTTCATATATGTTTTTTATTTTAGTTTTTAATGTTTGAGCTTAAATATTTTAAATATTTTTTTTAATAGGTTTATATTTTATATTGCTTTTTATTTTTTTTTTTAATTCAATTTATTATTATTATTTTTAGGGTTTTTTTAGTATTTTTTATTTTTTATTTTTTAAAGTTTCAAGGTCTTTTTATTATTCTT
>JZKD02S0024591.1:179079-218397 GCA_000966675.3 Picea glauca | reverse complement strand
ACAAGCATCGTGTTGATCACAGTTTCCAAGTTGGAGATGAAGTTTGGCTTTACATCAGTAAGGAGAGGATTAAAGGAGAAGGTAAAAAATTGAAACCGATTCGATATGGTCCTTTTAAGATTATCGACAAGATTGGTAACAATGCCTTTCGTTTAGATTTGCCTCCTTATATGCAAATGCATGCAATTGTTAATGTTGAAAATTTGAAATTGTATGAGCCTCCGTTGATTGATGATCATGGAGAGCATGGTCATATTCCTTCTATAGATGATTTTTCTCCAGAATAGCTTACAGAAATGCATGAAGACACCATCCTTGACAGGAGAATGCGAACTTCAAAACGAGAAAATGTGGAGTATCTTCGAGTTGGTCTTAAAGGTACAAATCCAAGAAAAGCCAAGTGGATTGAGGTTGGAATAGTGAGGGAACTATACCCTCATCTTCACATAGACTAAATATAGTCTTTTGGAGGTCCAAAAGCTTCCCAATGGGGAGGTGTGATCAGGGGATCAAATTTTGCTCAAAAATTCAAAGTTCTCAGAATCACTTCAAAACAAACAGGAGCGTAGCCCTCATCATCATGAACCTAATGCAACTCGTTTGGGTTCAAACGGACGTCAGGAGCGAGAGATATCATGATCTGTTCGAATTGTCAAATAGGTAAAAAAAAGGACGCTGGCTGTGCAGTCCGTATAGGCTGACGTGGCATGATTGTACGTTGACGTGGCATAGGTCGTGTGTCCAGGCGGTAGATTATGACATGGCCTTCACTTATTGGCAGATTTGGGTGAATAATGTTTCGACACGTGGCAGTTTTTGGTTAGTGGTTGGGTGCCACGTGGCCCAGTCATGTGCTGTCACGTGGCACCATTGTATTGGTTATTGGTTCAAAAATTAATGGATTCCATGGGGATCAAACCCCAGACCTCCCCCTTTTGGCAGTGCTTTGATAGTGTGTGGGCTACCACTAGCCCACACGGTGGTCCTTGTTTAACGTATGGTTTTAATTGCATTTAAATTGCATTGAAATGTGATTTGGGGTGCGTCCGAGTTGGGGCTTAGCCCCAGCCCCGGTCACATACATTTAAACCATATGACTGACATATATACATGGAGTGCACGCGTTTCAAAATATTTGTTTTAGCCCGTGGTATTTTGTATTGTGCCATGTGACCACTTACCACACGGAGGGCGCGAGCGCGAGTTTGGTTTTCAAACGGTTACAACCAACCACACGCCTGCCACTTGTCACTTGTTCATTTGCTTTGGGACTTAGCTCTTTTACGCAAGGTCATATGGACCCATGTGCCCATGAGTTTGATGGTTAGGGGCTGGCGTGCCCATAACTGTCCTACAGTTTGCACCATTATGTGGTTGCGTCCGGTTCTAGGTTTTCACGCTTTAAATTGCGTGTGGGCTAGGTTGAGCCAGAAGAGGTGTGTTTTGTAGATACAGAGACAACAAGCTTGAAGGGGAGACTTCAAGGAAGCCTATCTTCTTCATTTTTTGGCCAAACGAGGTGTCGAAAAATCCCAACTAGGGGTTTTTGGACATTCTGGAGCCATTGGAGCAGTCTATTTGGAAGTTTGAGCATTGTAAAGCACATTTTTGAGCACTTTGAGCAAATAATACAAATGATCCATTGGAAGCTGGACCAGGAGATGTAGCCCAAGAGAGGGGTGAACTCCTTTATCATTTGCTGTGTTATGTGTTTTCTGTTCATTGATTATGCTGCTTTTTATATGCATCTTGAATGAGTAAATCCTATTAATGATGTGTTGCAAAGTTGATCCATTTTCTTTTAACACATAAATTTTTTACTCGCAAATATTTTCAAGAATACAAGTCTTCTTCATTTTTAGATCAATGTGGGAATAATGAATGGAGGTACAAAATGAAAATTTTATTCAAGGTATGGAGGAGGTGGAGGGAAAGTGACATGCAATGAAGCACAACATATCATTCCAATTTGATATAAATGGCTTTGGAGTTTGGGAAAAAAGTTAGAAAAATGAGAAGGAAGCATGGGTTTTTCTCTCGGATGAATATTATATGGACCTCTAATCCTATAGTGCCTCTAATATTAATCAAAGGAACCTAGTAACATGGAGTACTACCATTAATAAAGGGAGAAATTCAATATGGATCGGTGAAACCACATGATCAAGTAGGGGAGGTGGGTTCCTAATGACATACTCAAGGAATGGTAAACAAGGAAAATTAAACATATATAGGGGGAATATGCTATTCATATGATAGTTTGAAAAAGTATACCTAAAAGGGTGGCCATGAGAGTAATGAAAAAATGGGTCCTGTGTGGATCACCCATACACATGAAACCAATACCATAATGTAAAAGTTCCCATGAAAATAAATTAATGGTGTAGATGGAACAAAAAATTGACCTTAGGATATTTTGGTATCACAACAATAACTTTGTGGAGAAAATGATCTTGAGTGAATTACTTAATAAAATAAATGGATTCCACTATAACACACCGATGATGAGGCTAAAAATAAAAAATAAATTTCGTCCTCCTTCAGGGAACATATTCTCTCTCTCTATGGGTTATAATTTGGGAAGTCCGGGACTCAGCCCGACCCTTCGGTCAAGATTCTCTGATTTTCTAAGTCAAACGAGACTTTGAGACCTTGATAGTCTCACCTCTTAATCAAACATAATCCCTTTCGGCCTCTGGAATAGGTCTTATGATACTTGCGACCTTCTCCTTTGCGCTTTGGAAAAGTATTAGAGTTGGCGTTAGCCCCTTTTTCTTGACCACTCCTCGGATGTGACCTTGGGTGATGACCTCACGCAAACACACAATTTTTGGCCTGGCCAAAGGTGGCTTGAAACCAAAATACTTTTCGGTCTGCAATCCTCCTCGAGCCTCCACGTGTCCTTTCTCCAAAATTAGGGTTTGGATTGTGGCTCGCCCTCAAAGTTTTAATGTCTGATCACCTATGAGGCCCGCAATGTTGTGGGACTGTTGATCTCCCGATCTTGACGATACTATCAGAACCGATGGTTCAATTCTTCCCTTTTCAAATCCACGGACCAGATTTACCCCTCCTAAATCAACGGATGTGATCTCCTTTGTGATTTTGAACTTCGTGATTTTCAATTATCAAACCTTGGTTTCCTCTGTACATCAATATTCCGGAGTTGGCGATCTACGGACACCCATCCTCCTAAATCAATGAACCTACTTCTCCTTCTGGTGTTTGACCTTTCAACTAGATCAATGGTCTGGTGGCCCTCTTCTCGATCAGTGGTTGAGATCTCCTTCGAGTCTCTGGACTTCTGAGATCTCAAATCTCAAACTTCACCCCTTTTTTTCCCAATGGCTTTTATCCGAAGGTTATGATCCACCGATGTGTGTCCACTGGATCTGATGATCAAGGATTACTTTGGATCTTTACCGAGAGTCCACAGATTTACGCCATGTGTTCTCCATATCTGACAGTTTGGATCAACTTCAAACGATCCGATGGTCGACGTTTACTTCGAGTGTTTTCCAGAATCCACAGATTCACGCCACCTATCCTCTCGATCTGACGGTCTAGATCTATTTTTTCCCTTCAGTGCTTCGACGTTTTGGGCTTTAGGAGTTTCAACTCTCAACCTGAAACTCTCGAGGTGATTTCTTCGAAGTCTACGATCTGTTTCCACATGTCCCTCTGGACCTGATGGCTAGGAATTACTTTGGGACTTTACTCGGAGCTCACATATCTATGCCATGTCTCTACTGAAATTCGACAGACCAGATCCACTTCGGGTGATCCGACGCCTGATATTTACTTCGAGCAATCTGATTATTTAGATTCACTTCGGCTATTCAGATGGGTGATATTTAATTCGGACTTCCCGCTCTCCGGGCTTCAGAAATATCAAGTATCAAACTTGCCTCCTCTCGAACGGATTCCTCTGGAGTCCACGATCTGTTTCCCTGTGTCCCTCTAGATCGAGTGGTCCAGATTCACTTCATGTCTTCGAGGTTTAGGAATTTCAAATTTTAACCAAAAACCCTTGAACATATTTCTCTGTAGTCCATGATCCATCGCCACATGTCCCTCTTGATTATGGATGGTCCCAAACTACTTCAGGACTTTGGAACTTTGGTAAGTCCTCTTCTCCTACGTGTGCAAGGTACTAAGGTTCGTGCACCTTGTTTAGATCAGATGGTTGTCAAGCCTTTGTGATGTGATCCAATGACCACTGCCACTCCTCCTTCTAGGCTTTTGACTTACTCTGACTTAGAAGGTTTTTCTAAGTGCTCAAAGGATTCGACCCTTGCTCCTCTTACGGGCCCGTCTCCTGGATTTCGTTTGCGCTCCTGAAAGAACTATCTCTTTTGAGATTTATATCTTTGAAGGTTTTTGTCATCCCACACGCTCCTTGCATTTTAGGGATCACTTCAAAATCAGATTGAAGGTCAACGATGATCGACGGTTCATAGGAATTGCGGAGTCCCAACATGTGGGTTCTTTACCAGGGAGTTCGACCTCCACAATAACGAAAGTGTTCGCTTGATTCTAGTCTAACTGAGATCATTGATCCTCCAACCTATCGAGATCAATGGCAAGGGTGAATTGCAGGCCACATACTAGCGCATCTACGATTTTCACCATCACGCTCCACAGTGATTCCCCACCCTCGATCTCCGTTCATAGTCAATGATGCATGCCAATTGGGGGGTTTAACTTGACCTTCATACAACTTGACATATCAGATCCTCGAGCTCCAAAGTTCCTAGAACCAAGTCATGTGGATCTTCATAAAACTCTGGGGCTATGATCCATGCTCTTAGTCGGGTTTTTGGTTAAGGAAATAAGTGCAAGTTAAAAGTCTCCTAGACTATTGGTCTGAAGGGAACACCTTCCCGACTCACAGATATTTTAGCTTTGAATCAAGGCAAGGTAACTTGTGAGGTTACCTAATTGGTAAATATTCCTAGAGGATTGCTCCAACTCTGGAACGACGATGTAATTCTCTGGGGAAAGTGCCTTCGAGTGATTAAATTGGGGCGTATGGAAATCCAAGAAGAATTATAGGTTTTCAAGGAAACAAACTCATATTCATAACTTAATCACTTAATACAGAGAAGGAAACCTTTATAGACATGTAAATACTCACATGCATCCATTATTTACAATTCAAAACATAAGGCAAGAAAAAAATTATCAGAACCATAGAGTGTCATGCGACTGCTGAAAGGGGTGCTCATTTCCACCCAACCATAGGCTCATTCACTCCCAATGGATTTATTATTGGCCACCCCCGAGCTTAAGTCACGATGCTTTGAGATTCAATCTCTTACTTCCAGCTCAACGAAAGTTAGGGACAAAGGTTATTCTCCTTCTCCCAATACATAAAAATAGATAAGGAAGAAGGTTACTCTCCTTCTCCTGGTTCAATCTCTAATTTCTATGATCAGAACTCACTATTCCTCCTTCAGTCCTTCCTCGAACCTGAGAGTTTCCTTTCTCATCTCTGCATTTTTCTTCACATCTCCGCCCCTACTCACCACACTCCCTTTCTTGCCTTTCTCCGCAAGATTGCGTTTGGCTTGAATTTCTAGTCCGTGGTCAGGTCTGGAAGCCTTACAGATGGGTGGTCTGCCCCATCCCCTCATTAATTCTCGAGGAGGCCTTCCCACCTACCAGCCCAACTGTAATGAATTACTGGGTGAGGGGGTTGTTATGATTTGAGGAAATTAATTCCAGCATGGGTACTGGTTCAGTGGAGGTTAACACAACCATTCCTGGTCCCCTCCACCACCATTCACAACATTTCGTGGTCTTTCTTAGCACATCCCCTCTTTCAGAAGTCATGCAACATGTAACCATTTTTTATTAAAATAACAAAATTTACATTCATTGACCTTCTACACAAGGTCCATCAAATCAAATAATCACACTTTTAAGTTTTCCATAGTTCCTTGGCCCATATAGTTATATTTACAAACTGGGGGAAACCGGGTGTTACAATTCCCTCCCCCTTAAAGGAACATCGTCCTCGATGTTCTATATATCATCATTACATGTATGTACAAGAGTAAACAAAATTGTATATGACTGTCTCATGGCATCCTCCATTTCCCACATTGCCTCATCTGGGCCAAAGTGTTTCCATTGCACCTTGACCTATGTAATGGTTCGGTTTCTAAGTGAGGTTTCCTTCCGGTCTAATATGCATTTGGGATCTGGTAGGAATTCTTTCTTTAGCTTCACCTATATCACAGACCATTCAATTGTATGATTAGCATCATGTACATATTTCTTCAATAATGAAACATGAAAAACAATATGTTCCTTTACAGTGGGATGAAATGCTAGCCTATAGGCTATAGGTCCCACTCTATCTAGGAATTTAAAGGGTCCACAATGTCGAGGTGATTGTTTGGCACATGCTCCCATTCTCAGGGAAATCTTCCTAGGTCTAACTCTGAGATAGACATGGTATCCGGTCATGAACTCTCGAGGAGTTCTTTTCTCATCGGTGTAACATTTCTGTCTATCCTGAGAAATCTTTAGATTTTTCTTTATCTGAATTTCTTGTTGTTCCATTTCTTTCATCATGTCAGGTCCGATTGTAATTTTGTCCATTGGATTATTCCAACTGATTGGAATCTTACACTGTCTACCGTAGAGGGCTTCAAAAGGGCTCATCTTCAAGGATTCTTGATAACCCTTGTTGTAGGAAAATTCTACCAATGGTAGGTAGTCTTCCCACTTCTTAGGCTGATGCATTACATGCATCCTTAGCATGTCTTCCACTATTTGGTTCATGCTTTTTGTTTGTCCATCAATTTGAGGGTGGTATGCTGTGTTGAACAACAATTTAGTCTCAAAACCAGCCATTAGGGATTTCCAAAAGATTGAAGTAAATTTGGTGTCTCTGTTAGATATAATTTCCTTGGACATGCCATGCAGTCTGAATATATCTTTCATGAAGATGTTGTCAATATCTATTGCCTTGCAGGTTGACTTGACATGGAAGAAATGGGCATACTTACTTAGTTTATTCACCACAACCATGATGGCATCATTTTTTTGGGTCAAATTTGGTAGTCCGGTGATGAAATCCATGGAGATGGTTTCCCATTTCCATTCTGGGATTGGTAGGGGTTGTAACAATCCTGCTGAATGTCGGTGTTTCTCCTTAACTTGCTGGCACTCTAGGAACTTAGTTAGATATTTAGCTATGTCTTTCTTCATCCAAGGTCAATATAATTGTTTCCTAGTGGCCGTGATCATCTTCTGATATCCTGGGTGACCAGTATATGGTCTCTTATGTAGTTCATCCATTATGAAACTCTTCAAGTAGTCATAGTTTGGAATATACAATCTATTTATGTAAGTCAACAACCCTTCCTTGAGCATCTGGTAGCCTTCATACTTCAGCCCTGTAGGCTCTTGTCTTAGGTATGAGGTCATGGTATTGAAGAATGCATCTGTCTCTTGTGCATTTCTGACTCTTTCCCTGACGTCCGTTTCACAGGCGCTTACTGATGCTAGATGAATCATTTTTATAATCCTGCTAAGGGCATCGACCACCCTATTTTCCTTTCCTTTTATGTGTTTGATTTTGAAATCTAATTCTCTTAGGAGAGCCATCCACCTAGCTTGCGTGGCATTGAGTTTTGGTTGATCAAATATGTGTCTCAATCCATAATGATCTATCATAAGCACAAATATTCTACCCAGGAGGTAGTGCCTCCACATTTTTAAATCATGTACTATGGTAGCCAATTCTAGGTCATGGGTCACATAATTGATCTCATGCTCATTTAATTTCCTAGATGTGTAGCAAATTACACATCCCTCTTTCATAAGGACTCCTCCGAGTCCTTCCTTGCAAACATCTGTACACACAAGGAAATCATTATCCGGGTCTGCAATCTTTAGCACGGGTGCATGGGTCAAGAGGTATTTTAGTTCTTGAAATATTTCTTCACATTTCGATGTCCAAATGAATTTAATCCCCTTTTTATGAAGGGTAGTGATTGGACAACCAATCTTGGAAAACCCTTTTATGAACCTTCTATAGTATCTTGCTAAGCCCATGAAGGATCTAATATTGGATACATCCTTCGGGGTAGGCCATTCTATAATAGATCTAATCTTGTCGGGGTCTACTGCCACTCCTTCCTTAGAAATGACATGCCCTAGGTAATGGAATTTCTTTTGAAAGAAGTCACACTTGCTACAATTAGCGTAGAGATGATGCTATCTTAGTACTTGAAGTACGAGTCTAAGATGTTCCTTTCATTCCTCCCTATTCTTGGAGTAGATTAGGATATCATCAATGAAAACCAATACAAATTGTCCAAAAATTTGTTGAGTACATTATTCATCAAGCACATAAAAGTGGCAGGGGCATTGGTTAACCCAACTGGCACCATCAAAAATTCATAGTGACCATACCTCGTCCTAAAGGCTGTTTTGTGGATGTATTCATTTGTAATATGGACTTGATGGTAGCCAGACTTTAGGTCAATCTTCGAGAATATGGATGCACCTCCCAATTGGTCGAACAAGTTATTGATTCTTGGTAAGGGGTACTTGTCCTTTATGGTTGCCTTATTGAGTTGTTTGTAATCTATGCACAGTCGGAGTATGCCATCTTTCTTTTTCACAAACAGGACGGGCACTCCCCACAAAGATACAGTGGGTCGGATGTAGCCTTTTTCCATCATTTCCTTTATTTGTAGCTTGATCTCAACCAGCTCTGGCATGCTCATTTTGTATGGTGTTCTAGATGCTAGTATGGCTCTCAATGTAGGTTCTATCAAGAAGTCAATATCCCTTCTTGGAGGTAGACATGTTACTTCTTCTGGGAATGCTTCCTAGTATTCTCTTCATATGGGGTGGTCCTCTAGGTTTGGTTTTTCATCCTCAATAGATTCCAATACCTATATGGCATATATAGAACACCCCTTTCTGCAATACTTTTTCATTTGAAGTGATGAGATTTACCTCACTGGGATATGCTTCTGAATCCCTTGGAGGGTCGTCTTTCTTCCTTCTTCATTTACACATTCTAAAGTTTTATGATAACAGTCCAATTTAGTTTTGTAAGAAGCCAACCAATCCATACCAATCAAGAAGTCATAAGATCCCAGGGGAAGTACATTAAGGGTCACTTGGGTGGGAAATCCACCCATGATGAATTGAAAGGATGGTATGACCTCTGCCACTTTTCTTTTGATCCCAGTGGCTAATTACACCAACCATGGTTTAACATGTCTAATTGGTTTCATTTTACACTTATCAAAAGTCTGAGGGGCCACATAACTCAAATTAGAACTTGTGTCAATTAAAATATAAACTAGATGGTTGGCGATCATACCTTCCAACTCCACTACTGAAGCTTGGTGGTTGGCTTGATTATTGTCCAAGGATGCATAGATTCGCGGCATGATCCTAGACACATCATTGATGATGATAGCTTCTTGGATATTGTAGACCCTCTTACTGTTCTGTTTTCTGTGTGGCCAGTCCCTCAATTGATGATATTATCCACAACCCCAACATTTTAAGGGTTCCTTCTTTAGGTAATCAGTCTTTCCTGGGGTTGTATTAAAAGGTTTATTTCCACTTTGAGAGGGGAAATTTTTCTGATATACACTTCTAGTAGGAAGGATCCTTCTAGAATCTTTTCCATATTTCTTGAATCTTGAGGATTTAAACCCTTTCTTCTAGAATCCCGAACTACTCCTAGTCTTCCATTCCTCGCGAGGTCTTGTCTTACTCCCAAACTATTCATAACAATACCTTTCCTTCTGGATAGTTTCTTCTAAGGTATTTGGTTCATCGAACTCAATCCTATCTCGGTAGGTCTGAGGTAACCCACTAATGAACCACTTCTTTTTTACTTTTTCATCTTTTATGTAGGGTACATACCTCAATAGTTCAAGGAATTTATTGAAAAATTTGTCTATGGTGAGCTTCCCCAACCTGAGTTCATAGAACTCCTTAGTCTTCCCATCCATGTATTTCTCGAATTATTTCCATGACAAGTCCTTCTCATCATATCCTTTCACATTCCTAAGGTCTTCCCATCAAATGGAAGCTTTCCGATTCAGGTTGAAGATGGCTATTCGATCCTTCAAGTTTTTAGAGTAGTCATGGACTCTGACGTATTTCTTTAAACTAAGTAGCCAGGCTTCATCCTCTTCTCCCTTCTTAATATATCCATCAAAAGAGGGTGGTTTGTCTTTCTTGAATTCTTTAGGATCATGATTTTTGGAACGCTTCTACTTCTTTCCTTTCCTTCGA
This sequence comes from Picea glauca, assembly GCA_000966675.3. Taxonomy (NCBI): domain Eukaryota; kingdom Viridiplantae; phylum Streptophyta; class Pinopsida; order Pinales; family Pinaceae; genus Picea; species Picea glauca. The sequence continues at coordinate 208,113 of JZKD02S0024591.1, read as the reverse complement.
GAATGTGAGTTGGATCTGCTACTAGAAGATCCTTCGGAGTTACCATCTTCCTTTCCAGAGGACTCCAATGATGAGTGTCCCTTGCCTCTAGGTTGGGCCTTCTTCCAGGTACTTTTCCCAGTGTGGTCACTTATGGAGTCATGTTTTCAGATCTCAGGTGGAATTTGACTTCTATTCTAATGTCGTCAGTCCACATGGATGGTTGCGGGTTCATGCTGTAGTTGCCTCTATATGTCGGATAAGCTCTACAACAAGACCACACTAATTTATATCTATTTTTCTTGCTCCTTTATCAATCTCTCGTTGACATCCTTGCAACTCTGTAATTTGGCCCCGAGGCTCCTTACAGTATCAACCAGATCTAGAGGGGTTTCCTCTGCCCTCCTTTCATCAAATTCTTCGTCTCTATTGTGGGATCCATCCCCCACTTCATGACACATCACCATCGTTTAGTCTTGGAGTTTTCCCATGATTTACTGACTGCTCGAGCGTTGAAAAAAACTCTTATTGTTAGCTAACAATTTATTAGTTCATGAAAAATACATAGTTCAATTTATTAAATGCATACACACAGTAGAAAGTTTCATTCTTTTCTTTAATAACATTTTTAACTAGAATTTTTAATAAAAAGGTAAGGTAGGGTGTCACTCTTTTAAAAGTAATCTAGATAGAGTTTTAAGTGACTCGTTCATAAGCCCAAGCAGGCCAAGTGTTGTAACCATGCTCTGGTACCAATTTGTAACACACCCATGATGAGGCTAAAAATAAAAAAGAAATTTTGTCCTCCTTCCAGGAACAAATTCTCTCTCTCTCTCTACGGGTTATAATTTGGAAATTCTGGGACTCAGCTCAAACCTCCGGTCAAGATTCTATGATTTTCTAAGTCAAACGAGAATTTGAGACCTTGATAGTCTCACCTCTTAATAAAACACATGCCCTTTGGACCTCTGGCGCAGGTGTTATGATACCCACGATCTTCTCCTTCATGCTTCAATGAAGTCTCGGAGTTGGCGTTAGCCCCTTTTTCTTGACCCCTCCTCAGATGTGACCTTGGGTGATGACCTCATGCAAACACACAATTGCGAGCGCGACCAAAGGCGGTTTGAAACCAAACTACTTTTCAACCTGCAATACTCCTCGAGCCTCCACATTTCCTTTCTCCAAAACCAGGGTTTGGATTGCGGCCCACCCTCAAATTTTTAAAGTTCGCACACCTTCGATCCCTGCAATGCTGTGACACATTCAATATCCTGATCTTGATGTCACTGTCCGAACTGATGGTTCATTTATTCCCTTTTCAAATCTAGGGACCATATCTGCCCCTCCTAAATCAACGGATGTGATCTCCTTCATGATTCTGGACTTCAGGATTTTCAATTCTCAAACCTTTCTTTCCTCCATACCTCAATCTTCCAGAGTTGATGATATACGTACACCCATCCTCTTAAATCAATGACCCTACTTCTACTTCCAGTGTTTGACCTTTCAACTAGATCAACGGTTTGGGGGCCCTCTTATTGATCAACGGTTCGGTGGCCCTCTTCACGATCAATGGTCGAGATCTCCTTCGGGTCTTCAGACTTCTGAGATCTCAAATCTCAAACTTCACCCCTTTTTTCGCCAACGAATTTTATCCAAAGGTTATGATCCATCGACATGTGTCCAATAGATATGAAGATCAAGGATTACTTCAGGTCTTTACCAGAAGTCCATAGACTCATGCCACATGTTCTCTAGATCTGACGGTTCATATCTACTTTGGACGATCCGACGATCGACGTTTACTTGAGGTGTTTTCCAAAATCCACAAATTCATGCCACCTGTCCTCTGGATATGACGGTCCAGATATATTTCGACCCTTCGGTGCTTCGAATCTGTGATGTTTCAGGCTTCAGGAGTTTCAACCCTCAACCTAAAACTCTCGAGGTGATTTCTCTGAAGTCTACGATCTGCCACCACATGTCCCTCTGGATTTGACGGTTAGGAATTACTTCGAGACTTTACCCTGAGCTCATAGATCTACACCACATATCTAATAAAATATGACGACCCAGATCCACTTCAGGTGATCTGATGCCTGATATTTACTTCGGGCGATCTGATGATTCATATTCACTCCAACTGTTCGAATGAGTGAGATTTACTTCGGACTTCCGGCTCTCCAAGCTTCGAAAATATCAAGTCTCAAACTTGCCTCCTCTCAAACAAATTCCTCCAGAGTCCATGATCTGTTGCCACATGTCCCTCTAGATCGGGTGATCCAGATTCACTTTGGATCTTTGGGGTTCGGGAATTTCAACTTTTAACCATTAACCATCGAACAGATTTCTCCGGGGTCCATGATCCATCGCCACGTGTCCATCTTGACGATGGATGGTCCCAAACTAATTTGGGACTTAGAAACTTTGGTAAGCCCTCTTCTCCTATGTGTGTAAGGTACTAAGGTTTGTGCACCTTGTTTAGATCAGATGACCATCGAGCCTCTGCGATGTGATCCAACGAACACTATCGCTCCTCCTCCTAGGCTTCTGACTTACTCTGACTTAGAAGGTTTTCTAAGTGCTCAAAGGATTTGACCCTTGCTCATACTATGGGCCCATTGATCCATATGGATATCAGTGGCCACCCACCTATTCCAACTAGCTCAAAACTGTTTTCTGACAATTTTGACAATTTACTATTTTTAGCAGTTTTAACTTCCAAGGCCATTTTGAGGGCCTAAATGAAGGTTTTTTGGGATCTATATCCTCAATGATATCCTAATGCATGATTGAGCCCCAAAAATGAATCTCCTCGATGATACCTTTCCAATGGGCTATCACACACCTAAAACAAAGATCGTATGCAAACGTTACGACCCCAGGAGTTGATGTACTAACTTACCCATACGGGGCCCACATGACTTTTGGCGCTTCATCTCCTAGGGTTAGGTATTTGGATGTCTAGGGTTTTTGTAATTCTTGTTTATTGTAAAAAGGCCTTTAGATCCTTATTATAATCTTCTTCTTGCGAATGCGTGCAACCATCACATCTCTTCTCAGAGATAAGTCGCCACCATTCCAACAAGCTTGTTTCCGCTGAATTTTACAGTTTCATCTTATTTCGTTATTGAATAGAAAACCGGTTTTACTGTATCTCTGTTATTTTGTGTTAAGCACTTGTTAATAACATTTATTCATTTCATTATACTCATAAAATCTATATCAATGGTATCATAGTGGTTTTCTCCTTGTCGTCTTAATGGATGTCCCCAACGAGGTCGAAGTACAAAGAGTTGGGTATCGAGCTTGTTTCTCTTGAGGACAGAAGCTCTCGCACGCCCAAGAAACCTCTCATGGTAGGAGAAAATAAAGATGATGGGATAGGAGATCCTTTCAAACTTTTGATTGAGGAAGCCCTCATGCAACAGAGGAACGAGATGGTGGATAGTTTCGCGCAAATCCTTCGACGACTACCAACAGACGACACATCTTCTTCGAACGGAGGTGCCACCCCCTTCAAGGTACAAATAAAATTTGATATTTCTATATTTGAAGGTCAGATATATGTAGATGTTGTAGATGAGTGTTTGAATCTACTAGAAGGGTATTTTTCTGTCCATAACTTTTCGAATAGAGAAAATATTACTTTTGCGCTCCTCAAAGCCATTCCCCATGTCAAAGATTGGTGGGAAACCTTCTGTGAGCAAAAGGAAATAGAGGAAACCTCATTATTTTCAGTCACAACCACCTAGGAATCCTTCAGTGATTCTATTAAGGAGCAATACTACCTTGTGGGAAGTTACGATGACTTGTATACCAAATGGACCACACTGCGGCAAGAAAGAGACTAAGCAGTGCCATATTTCACAAACATCTTCCATACCTTGCGCACCAAGTTGGGTATCATATATTTAGAGAGACATCTAGTGCTCAAGTATCATGGTGCTCTGCATAGATACATCTAGACCAAAATGGAATTTCTAGACATCTGATCCTTGGGTGCGACCTACTGATATGCTGTCAATATCAAGTCGAAGCTCAAACAAAAGACGCGACAATTTGGGCCTGGGAACCCCTCACAACAAAAGCCAGGAAAGGGCGGCCCTAACCCACATAAAAAAGGACAGAGCAAATATGGACAGTATCAAGACTACCAGTCCAAGCCACAATAAAAGAAGGACACCAGAAAGACAAAGAAAGATACTGGGAAGTGGTGTGACTTCCATAAGAGCCCTTGGCATAACACTACTGAATGCCGCTCAAAATAGTCGTTGGTGGCCCAAGTGAAAGCCTCTGAATTAGATGCATATTTTGACTTTGAGCTAGAAATAGAAAGGGGAATGCAGATCATTGACTCAGAACCTAGTGCCATCGTTGCTACCACCAAGCTCCAGCCTGGTGAACTAGACGAGCCAGAAGAAGGAGAATGCCTCTTCCATTCATTGATGTGGGTAAAAGGCACCCCGCTGCACTTCATTGTTGATAGTGGTAGCCAAAAGAACCTCATCTCATGATAGGTTGTCAAGTGTCTGGTGCTACCAAGAATGCCACACCCACAGCCCTACACCATTGGATGGCTCCACCAAGGAAGCGATCTATGCATCATCCAACAGTGCCGACTGTCGTATGACATCAAGCCCTTCAAAGACGAGGTATCGTGTGATGTTTATCCTCTCTAAGTTTGTGATTTTCTTTTGGGACAACCTTATTTAAGGAAACATCATGTTGTATATGAGTCTAGGCCTCGTAGTGTTATTATTACTTTGAACAGGAAATTGTACAGGATACCCGAGGCAGTCCCACCTAGTGTTATTTCCTTGATCTCTGCTAAGTAAAGCAGGAAGGTCATCTCTCAGACTAGGAAGTTTGTCTTCTTCATGATTCGATCTTAGAATAAGTGAAAGATCACAACCACATCTAGGGTCTCTGTGGCCAACCTCTCCACATAGCAGAAGCAAGTAGATAAGGTCATGGAAGAATACTCGGATATCTTCTCCTCACCTAGAGGGGTACCTATGCACTACCAGGTCAAGCACCCCCTCGATCTAACCCCCAGTGCATCACTTCCCAATGGGACATCCTATTGTCGTTCTTTGTTAGAGAATGAGGATATCAAGTGACAGATCCAAGAACTTCTCCACAAGGGGAACATTCGCCCCAGTTCATCACCTTGTGGGAGCCCAATCGTACTGGTACAGAAGAAAGATGGAACCTGGAGACTCTGTATTGATTACCGGGCTCTGAATAAAATCACAGTTAGAAACTGGTACCTGATTCCCTGAATCGATGACCTTATTGATCAACTCATGGGGGAAAAATACTTCAGTAACATTGATCTAAAGTCTGGCTACCACCAGGTCCCGATAGAACAGACAGATGTATGGAAGACCGCCTTCAAGTTAAAGGAAGGCCTTTTTGAATGGTTGGTCATGCCCTTTGGTTTGACAAATGCTACAACCACTTTCAAGAGGATGATGGACTATATCCTGTGACCATTCACCAATAATTTTGTAGTGGTGTATCTGGATGACATTCTAATTTACAACAAGACTTGGGCCAAACACTTGCAACATATTCAACAGGTTCTGCACACCCTGCGACAACACAAGATATACGCCAACTTGGAAAAATGCTCCTTCGGCATGGACTGAGTCCATTACCCGGGCTACATCATTGATTATCATGGCGTACATGTGGATCTAGCCAAGATCCAAGTCATACGTGATTGGCCAGCCCCAACAACACTCACTGAGCTCCAGAGCTTCTTGGGCCTTCCCAATTTCTATCACAGGTTTGTGTTGGGATTCTCCCATATTGCATGCGCCCTCAACCAAATAAACAGGCGTGGTGGTAAGGAAAAAATTGCATGGGGCCGGTCCCAACAACAAGCGTTCTATGATTTGAAGTAGCGCTTGTGCTCAGCCCCAGTACTTTCACTACCAGACTTGTAGCATCCCTTTGAGATCAAGAAAGATGCTTCAAACTATGCTATGGGAATTTTTCTCACTCAACACGACCACCCTGTGGCCTATCATAGTGAGACACTATTAGATACTATCCGTAAGTACCCTACTTACGACAAAGAAATGTACTCCATTGTGAAAGCCTGCTGCCAGTGGAGACATTACATTCTTGGGAAGGAGACGATCATCCACACTGATCATAAGCCATTGCAGTTCATGCACACACAAGGAAAATTACAGAATGACCGCCATCAAAAGTGGTCCACATGCTTGCAACAATTCCACCTCAACATCAAGTATAAAACAGGAAGCACCAATTGCGTCACTGATTGCCTCAGAAGACCTCCATTCACGACACGCACCACGGTGCTAGAATCTTGTGGACATGAGACATATGGATGGACCCAACTCTATGAGACAGACCCTGACTTTGCCACCACCTACCAAATGTTGGGTGTGAACGCAGTTGTCGATAATTTCCAGCTTCAGGATGGGTTGTTGTGTTGTCTGGTCCATATATGTGTTCCATCAAGTGAGCGAGCGAAGTTGATATGGGAAGCCAATTACAGTTGGTTGGCAGGACACTTTAATGTCAAAAAGATAGTGGCGATGCTACATAAACATTTCTACTGGCTGAAACTTCAACAGGAGGTCAACAAGTATATCAGGTCCTGCACTACCTGTGCTATTGCCAAACCGACCACTAAGAAATAGGGCCTGTACACCCCTCTTCCTACTCCTGACATGCCATGGGAATCCATCGCAATGGATTGCATGTCGGGCCTCCCATCCACCAAGTGAGGAAATGAATATTTTTTTGTGGTTGTTGATCACTTTTCTAATATGGTGATTCTGGTTGCCTGCAAGAAGAGAATCACAACAGAGGCCACTGCCAAGCTCTTCTTTGAATGAGTCTGGGTACATTTTGGAATCCTACAAACCATTGTCTCAGATCAGAATGATATATTTCTCAGCACATTCTGGTTGAGCCTCTGGTCACTGTTGGACACCAAGCTCACCAAATCCATGACCTTCCACCCCCAGATAGATGGCCAAACCAAGGTTGTAAATTGAATGATTGTGCATATCCTTCGTATGTATAATTCAAAGCACCCTCACACATGGGATGAGAGCCTTCCCTATGTCCAACATAGCTACAATCGAGCCCTGCATAGCTCAACTGGCCATAGCCCCTTTCAGGTGGGGTTGGGATTCCAACCATTGGGTCCCATAGATGTTGCACTTCCCCTTGTAGTCACCTCAACCAAATCATCTCCTACTCCAACTGAAGCTAACAAAGCCACCCAGTTCATTGAGAATATCCAACACATCCGCCAACAGGTTCAGGATATCCTACAAAAGTCCAATGACAAGTACAAACAACGCCATGATCAACATTGGGTGCCACATAAGTTCTAGGTGGGAGAAAAAGTTTGGTTGCACTTGTAGAAATAACGCCTTACAGGACCCCATCAGAAGCTTTTCCCACTCCATTAAGGGCCATACACTATCACCAAGGATGTGGGGGATAATTCTTTTGAGCTCAACATTCCTCCTTTCCTTGGCATGCACCCAATGTTCAACATGGATCTTCTTCGCCCTTATTTCCCACCATTATTGGACACCTCAGAAGTAGAAGAACAACTGACACCAACATATCTCAACCCCGACTGCATACAAAAAGCATCCAATGATCATATTGTGGACACACATATCAAGGGAACTCGACAACAAAGGATCCAACTTTATCAATTCGTCAAAGCAAGGTCGCTCCTGCACCAAGGAAAGTGGCTCACCCGGGGCCAAATTCAGTATAAATTTCCTCATCCAATGGGGGACCTCAACGCAATGGAGACCATTGATTCCTAAGGAGGGAGGATTGATCCAGATGCATATCTATGGCCACCCACTATTTCCAATTGGCTCAAAATAGTTTTCTGACAATTTTGACAATTTACTATTTTTAGCAGTTTTAACTTCCGGGGCCATTTTGAGGGCCTAAAACGAAGATCGTATGTAAAAGTTACAACCACGAGAATTTGATGTACTAACTTACCCAAACGAGGCCCACATGACTTTTGGCGCCTCATCTCCTAGGGTTAGGTTTTTGGATGTCTAGGGTTTTTAGCATTCTTGTTCATTGTAAAAAGGCCTTTAAAGCCTCATTGTAATCTTCTTCTGGCAAATGTGCGCAACCGCCACATATCTTCTCAGAGATAAGCCGCCACCATTCCAACAAGCTTGTTTTTGCTGCATTTTACAGTTTCAACTTATTTTGTTATTGAATAGAAAACCAGTTTTACTGTATCTCTGTTATTTTGTGTTAAGAACCTATTAATAATATGTATTCATTTCATTCTACTCATAAAATCCGGATCACCCCTCTCTTAGATTTCATCTGTGCTCCTGAAAGCGCTTTCTCTTCTAAGCCTAATCTCTTTGAAGGTTTTATCCATCCCACGTGATCCTTGCATTTCAGGGATCACTTCAAACTTAGATCGAAGATCAACGACGATTGATGGTTCATAGGAATTGTGGGGTCCCAACATGCGGTTTCTTTACCAGGGAGTTCGACCTTCGCAATCTGGAAAGTAATTGATTGATTCTAGTCTAACTGGGATTGTTGATCCTCCAGCCCATCAAGATCAACGAAAAGGGTGAATTGCAGGCCATGAACTAGCACGTCCTCTATTTTCACCTTTGTGCTCCATAGTGATTCCCCACCCTCGATCTCCATTCATAGATCGACTATGCATATCAATTGTGGAGTTTAACTTGACCTTCATACAAATTGAAATATCAAAGCCTCGAGCTCCAAATTTCCTAGACCCAGGTCACGTGGATCTTCATAAAACTCTGGGGCTATGATCCCCACTCTTAGTTGGGTTTTTGGTTAAGGAAATAAGCACAAGTTCAGAGTCTCCTAGACTACTGGTCTGAAGGGAACACCTTCCCGACTCCCAAAGATTTGAGCTCTGAATCAAGGCAAGGTAACTTGTGAGGTTACCAAATCGATAAATATGCCCAGAGGCTTGATCCGACTCTGGAATGATGATGTAAATGCTTGGGGAAAGCCCCTTCGAGTGATTAAACTGGGGCATATGGAAATCCAAGCATAATTATAGGTTCTCAAGGAAAAAAATTCATATTCATAACTTAATCATTTAATACAGAGAAATAAACCTTTATAGACATGTAAATACTCGCATGCATCCATTATTTACAATTCAAAACATAAGGCAAGAAAACACTTTTTTTCTTATCAGAATCATAGAGTGTGATGTAACTGGTAAAAGGGGTGCTCGTTTCCACCCAACCATAGGCTCAATCACTCCTAATGGATTTATCATTGGCCACCCCCGAGCTTAAGCCACAATGCTTTTAGATTCAATTTCTTACTTCCAACTCAACGAAAGTTAGGGACGAAGGTTACTCTCCTTCTCCCAATACAAAAAAATAGATAAGGACGAAGGTTACTCTCCTTCTCTTGGTTCAATATCTAATTTTTGTGATCAGAACTCATTGTTCCTCCTTTAGTCCTTCCACAGACCCAAGAGTTTCCTTTCTTGTCTCTGCATTTTTCTTCGCAACTCTCCCCCTACCCACCACACTCCCTTTCTTTCCTTTTTCTGCAAGATTGTGTGTGTGGTTCAAATTTCCAGTCCATTTTCAAGTCTAGAAGCCTTACGAATGGGCGGTCTGCCCCATCCTCTCATTAATTCTTGAGGAGACCTTCCCGCCTACCAGCCCGACTGTAATTCATTCCTGGGTCAGGGGGTTGTTCTAATCTAAGAAAATTAATTCCAGCATGGTACTGGTTCAGTGGAGGTTAACGCAACCATTCCTGGTCCCCTCCACTACCTTTCAAAACATTTTGTGGTCTTTCTTATCACATCCCCTCTTTCAACAATCATGCAACATGTAACCATTTTCTATTAAAATAACAAAATTTAGATTCATCGACCTTCTACAGAAGGTCCATCAAATCAAATAATCACACTTTTAAGTTTGTTGTAGTTCCTTGGCTCATATAGTTATATTTACAAACTGGGGGAAATAGGGTGTTACAACCACCATGGGGAAGTGCTCATGAAAATGGATCCAATAGTGTATACAACCTTGAAATTAGAGGTCATGAGTGCCCATATCGATTGAGAGAATATTTAGGGTTAACCTATAAATAGGGCTTGAAATAGAATTTGAAAATCATATGTGCATTTATGGTTTCATGGAGCTCATTAATGCCCTATATTTTTGGAGTTCATTGTGGTTAATATATTGATCATAATTTGATTTATCTACCACTAGGTAAGAGGAATTAACCTCTTTATTTTTTCCCACATATTTTTCTAAGTCGGGGAATGCACGACTCATATGGAAGCTTGTTAAGGTTTATGTTGGGTTGCATAGGAATTAAGGGAAGAACTGTGTGTGTTGCACAACTAGTCCCTCAAAATATTTGTACATTGTGCGGGGGGTTGATCGACTAATTGTATAGAATGGACACATGATTATTTAGTGAATAATCACACATTGTGCAACTATTCAGGGGATAGTTCTAGATTGCATGTTGTTCAAGTCGATACTACCACACAGGAACATTTCACAATTGTTGGATGAATAGTTTCCCAATGTGCACACCTATGAGAAAAAAATATACATGGATGGTACATGAAACAAACTATTATATGCATCGCATTGATGGTTTTTTCTTGTGGTTTTGATAGGTAGAGATGCCTATTGAGTAGAGGGAGAGAGAATTTGGGGATATCTAGGATGATGTGGCTAGGAACCCATGAGTGAGGAGGCATATTGCATGATATGGGTTACTAAAGCTATTTCAGGACCCTTTGATGTATGTTGATGAGACACTATTGAGGAGGATTGTAAAATTATGACAAGGAGTGTTTTGAGATTCATGGGTAGTGTCATATGTTTCACGATTGGTTTTCATGACTATTTTCCCCTTCCATGGAGAGGTGGGTGACACATGGACCCCATGAGGAGGGAGTAAACCTTGGAGGATTGGATTAAGGATCACTATGAGATAGGGATGGAGAAGTTTGATGGGAACATCCATATTGGTGTGATCCGATATTTGAATATGCGAGCTATGGTAGGAATGGTGGTGTGGATACTAGGATCTCATGGCCTGCATCATGTCTCTGGTAATTAGATGGTTAGGGTAGAGATAGTTTGAATACGTACATAGTTTGCATAGGCCCAAATGCTACTAATTTTTTCGAGGAAGCAACTAGCAAGATACCGATGATATAGTGGGGGTAATTTTTTTTTGGTAACATGATCTAGTCATTCTTCTTTGACATGATTCCAATGATTAGACCACACTATGTAGATCTATGAGGAGGGACCCAAAAGCTTAGGATTCAATGATGGGGAGAGTTGATGATCCACAAAGGTAGTGGAACTAGAGGGAACATGTTCACTATAGCTTAATTTTCTCATGGGGTGTAGCTACCTATCCATATTGAAAAGAATCCTTCCAAGGGTATGGAATTTATGGATGACCTTGAGATGATGACACTTGTTAATCATGGGTGGGAGATTAATGGCGAGTAACAATTTTTTGTTGTCATTTTTACAATAACATATATGATAGTTAGCTATTATTTATTTTTTATGAGATACATGTGATATTAATACCACTTTGGTGTACTTGTTTGTAAATGTGGCACTATTGAGACCTAAAGGAGCATGCTATTGGTGATGCTACCAAGATGAGGGAGGAATTGGAATTGAGTCTCAATTGCATCAAGATGATTCTTGGGAGCACTAGTGATCCAGATTTATGAGCGGAACAAAATGAAACTATAGATTTATAATATGAACAAAGAGACACAATGAACAATAAAAGAGATACAATAAAACTTGGCTTCTATTAAATAAGAAATATGCTAAAAATTGTAAAATGCAGACTGGAAACAAGCTTTGTAGATTGGTGGCAACTTTTCTCTAAGAAGAGATGTGATGGCTATGCTCATTCGCAAGAATATGAGTACAATGAGGTTATGAAGGAATTTTTAAAATAAACATGAATTCCAAAACCCTAGACATCCAAAAACCCAACCCTAGGAGATGAAGCACCAAAATTCATGTGGGCCCGGTTGGGGTAAGTTAGTACATCAACTTCCTCGGGTCGTAACTTTTGCATATGATCTTTGTTTAGGGAGAACGATAGCTTGTTGGAAAGGTATTTACAAGGAGATTCATTTAAGGGGATCAATGAGAGCCGTTGGCTATAATTAAGGTTCTTTATCGTGAAAAAACGTTGTTTAGGCCCTCAAAATGGCCTTTGAAGTTCTAGAACTGAAAAACTACTAAAAATAGTAAGATGCCAAAAATATGTTTTGTCCCAGTTGGACAATGTGGGTGGCCATTGATATCCTATAGGATCAATCCTCACACATTAGAAATAAATGGTCTCCATTTCATTGAGTACCCCCATCAGATGAGGAAATTTCCATTGAATTTGGCCTCGGTGAGCCACTTGCCTTGGTGCAAGAGTTGCCGTGTTTTGACAACCCGATAAAGATGGTTGCTCTACTGGCGAGTTCCCTTGACCCGTGTTTCCATGATCCAATCAATTGAGTTTTGTTCCATGTATTCAAGGTTGAGATTTTTTGGTGTTAATTGTTCTTCTATCTCTGAGGTGCCCAATAATGGTGGAAAATAAGGCTGAAGGAGGTCCACATTGAATATTGGGTGCAAGCCAAGGACTGGGGGAAGGTTGAGATCAAAAGCATTGTCACCCACAACCTTGGTGATAGTGTAGGGTCCATAACGGAGTGGAGGAAGCTTCCTATGAGGCCTTGTAAGGCGTTCTTTATGCAAGTGCAACCAAACTTTGTCTCTCACCTAAAACTGGTGTGGCACTTGGTGTTGATCATGGTGATGCTTGTACTTGGCATTGGAATTTTGTAAAATATCCTAAACCTGTTGGTGAATGTGATGGATCTGCTCAATGAACCAAGTGGCTTTGTTATCTCCAGTTGGAGCATGCAACGAGTCTGCCTGGGTGGCCACAAAGGGTAATGCAATATCCATGGGACCCAATGGTTGAAAACCCAACCCCACCCGAAAGGGGATATGGCAGGTTGAGATATGTATGGCTCTATTGTAGTTGTGTTGAACATATGGAAGACTCTCATCCTAGGTGCGGGGGTGCTTGGAATTTTACATTCAAATGAAGTGCATGATCATCCGATTGATGACCTTGATTTGGCCAGCCATCTGAGGGTGGAAGGCAATGGACTTGGTGAGTTTGGTGTCTAGCAGTGACCAGAGGCTCGATCAAAATGTGTTGAGGAATCGACTGTCCCAATCTGAGATAATAGTTTGTAGGATCCCAAAGTGTACCCACACTCGTTCAAAGAATATCTTGGTAGTGGCCTCCGCTGTGATTCTCTTCTTGCAGGTGGCCATAATCGCCATCTTGGAAAAGCGATCAATAACAAAAAAAAACACAGTCATTTCCCCACTTGGTGGATGGAAGGCCCGACATGTAGTCCATTGAGATGGATTCCCAAGGCTTATCAAGAGTAGGAATATAAGTGTACACGCCTTGTCTCTTAATGGTCAGTTTGGTAATAGTGCAGGCAATGCAGGACCATATATACTTGCTGACATCTTGTCGAAGTTTCAGATAGTAAAAATGTTGCTGCAACATTGCCATTGTCTTTTCCATGCCGAAGTGTCATGCCACCCAACTGTAGTGGGATTCCCAAATCAAATTCACTCGCTCTCTTGATGAAAAGCATAGATGGACCAGATGGAAAAACAACCCTTCCTGAAGATGGAAATTAGTGACAGTTGTGTTTGCACCCAACATCTAGTAGGTTTTTGCAAAGTCAGGATCTATCTCATAGAGGTGGGGCCGTCCAGATGTCTCATGGCCGCAAGAATCAAGCACCGTGGTGAGTGTCGCGACTGGAGGTTGGCTGAAGAAGTCAATGAATTAGTTGGTACTTCTTGTTTTATACTTGGTGTGTTATAGCGCAAGTTGTAGGTTTGGAAAATCCCAACCCAACCACAAAGAAAGTGATTCAACTTGGGAATCCTACACCCAATGTCACCTCAATGTGGGTCCCGCACTTCAAGGGTGAGTAGGTCACTCTAGGGAGGCGATCCCGATGACCCTAAGGGGATTGAGATAGAGGTGGAGGAAAGTGGAAATGAATCCCCTAGAGGTCAAGTCTAAGTGGGGTAAAAAGTGTGGAATGAAGTCTTGGGAAGGTCCAAGGGTTTCCAAGTATGTGGAGTAACCTGCAAATGATGAAATACCTGCCCGAGACACAAGAAAAGACACTTTTCAATGATGTATGTTAGTTGGTTCAAAAATTTAATATTGATGTACCTAATTTTCAACAGTAGATGATAGTTTATATCAGAAATTAAAGCATCTAAATCAACATACAAATATCTAAACTAGTCAAATAAATCAACATCAATATTAGCAATAAACATAGGCAGAAAAATGGCACTTAAGAGGCAAGAAAATATGGTTGTTGTAAACATGTATTTTAGTCAGACAATTGAAGCCTTATGTTTGTATATTTTAGTCACTTACATTAGAAAATTACACCATCAAAATATGCCAACAATTAGCTCAAAATATGCGCCCTAGTTAGTAGAGTTAGTGTACAAAATTTAGGAGCTAGTCTAGGGTTAGTTTAGGAGTTAAGAATGAAGAGGTAGCTAGGGTTATGCAGCCCTAATGGCTGTAGGTTAAAGTTTGTAACAACAATTAGAGTAGTTGGAGAGAGGGTATGCCCAATTAGGGGAAGAATCCTCTCAATGAGGCAAACCAACTTGAAGCAAGAAACCTTTCAAAAGATAAAAAAAATGTGTTTCCCAAGGCAATGATTTTATATCTCCAATGAAAAAAAGTATGACTAGTTCCTTTACTATTGGGTTAATGGAGTCAAATAAACAAATATCTAGAGAAGATACCTCCTTGGGGGTGTAAGCCATTTTACTTCCCAAGGCAAGTTTCTGTAGCTAGGGTTTAATCTATGAGGGTGTATGCCCTTATACTTCTCTTAGCAAACTCTTGTTTAATCAATGAGATGAAGCATAAAATGATGAATACTATGGTAGGGGTGTATTCCCTTATAATTCCCACGTATCTCCTAGCATAACAATCCTTGACTTGAAAAAGTTATAGCATAATAGTAAAAGACCATACCAAGATCAAGAGAAATGCCAAGATAATCCACCATAAGAGCTAGAAAAACATCATCCAAGGATAGCGCCTCACTCCTCCGTCAACCATTCATCAATATAGCCATAAAAAAGTGCACAAGAGACAAAAAGAGCCAAGTGTAGCGAAAATTTCAGACCAAGTCCTCTCACAATTAGGGAGAGTTGTTTTAAAAACAAGATCTTATGATATCTTTTTATACAAAATGTAGCTAACATAGTTTGTCCACATACTTTAGGGAAAAACAAAATATTAGGGGTTAACAACCCTAATATTTCCCCTTTTAAAAATTAATATTAAAAATTTCCTTTAAAATTTCACTTTTTTCACAAATAAAACCCTAATTTAGAAGAATGTCACCCCTTTAGGGGACATTTTGGCATTAGGAGCAAGTCATTGGTGTAGAAGGAGGGTGTCTAGGCTTTCGAAAGCCACATGTCAATCATCCAAATGTATTCCTTCAAGGTCAATACCTCAAACCCCTCAAAACATCAAAGTGCCAAAGCATATCATCTCACCACCGTGCCCTAGCCCCCCAGACATGACATCATGCTCAAAAGGGATGTTTTTCCCCTCCTAGGAAAATCGTTTTGCAAGTGAGGGTTGGGCTATGTTATCCAAGTCATCATCAAGCCCTTCCAAGTATGATCTTTCTCACTTGGCATGTGGGACCTTGGCATCCAACCTGTGGATTTGTAGCCCCATGGAACCCCAATCTAGGCTTATTCTCCCAAAAATGTCCACCAACTAGGTCCTACAAAGACAAATGAGCATGCCCTCCAATGATATCAAGTCATAAAATCATGATAAGTGAATCTAATCAATAAATAAGCCATGTAATCATGTGCATAAAATATCACTATATCAAACAATTAATTGCTCAAAGACACTATGCAACTTGTCAAGCTTGAATATGGGAGGGTTGAYGAGGTGTCGTATTGGGTAGATCTTTCCCTAGGTCAAGGAGAGTTTCCAAGAGATCCCTCTCTAATCCATGTAAAGTGGATGAAGTGGTTGGGTTCAAGACTCAGTGGGCATAGGGATCATGACATATAAGGGGTCGTAGTGTCTCATTCATGGGTGCCTTTATAGAGGGTGTGTGGTACCTCCATTCACAATGCACTTTTTCCAAGCCCATCAATTGTATTTTATCTTTATTTATTTTATTTTATTTCAATATAGCATAAGGATAGGTTGAAGTTCACTTCCTTGGTGTGGTGACTAGGTGATGGCAATGTCACCCACAAGCACCTAATGAAAATGAGAAGGTTAGCTCGTGATGAGACCCCCTTTATCTTAGCCATGCAACTGAGGGTCATTACCCTGGTTTGGTGACTAGATGATGGTAGTTCCATACCACTATATATTCATGGACGTGATAGGTCGGCTCGTGATGAGACCTCCTAGCCTTCAACTAACCTTTTAAGAATTCTTTATTATATTTTGGGTCCCCTTTACTCAAAGATAAGAGTTTCATTGCTTTCTTAGGTGATCCCTGGGTGAAGCATCTGGAAGTTTTATATAAGGCTTTTATATTTTACCCAACATAAACCCATCTAGGCCTTCAACTCCTTCTTCCCATATAATGAGGGACAACCCATTCTTGGGTCAATACACCCTAAAATCCCAAGAGATAAGGAAATGGAGGGGAATAATGATGGAAAGTGGTAAGTATGGTCAGGAACAGAATGATGGCTCATTAAGGTAGTTCCGAGTAGAAAACCCATCCCCAAGGAAAACCACTTACTAGGGAACAATGTCAACCACCAAGGTGAAGCAGGGAAACATGCATAATGCCCAAGCATATATCATGAAATCTAGAGAAATATAAGATACATAATAATCAAATGGATTAAATATTTAAATGATGCTCACCATAATATTGACTTGTACCTCATGGAGCAAGGCCCACTACCTTCCAGAATTCAGCAAGACCCACTGCAAAACTCTGACCATCTGTGGTGGTGAGTGAGTTTTCCATCTATGCAAAAGGGTACTGTTGGTCATGTAATCTCTTGGTACTCCATATCTGTAACCTGAGGGCCTCGAGACACGATCTCCTTAGTTATCCAAAAAATGGGGATACCGTCTAGATCCTACTTGGGGAGATGTGCTCACTGTGGAGTGCATGAGAACCACAACATCTCCTGGTAGACCTGTGTCTGCAAGGAAACATCAAAATTTCAAGTGCATGATGGCCTACTCATCCTTATTCCCATATGATCATTATCAAAACCAACTAAGCTAGATTTTTTTTTTTTGACATTTTTTCAAAAATTTCTAAACTAAGCATGAAATCAATAGTGCAAGTAGAGAAAAATGAAAATGAAATGTAACTAAACTAGTATGAGAAATCAAGATGAAAAATGCAGGGAATCAAAATTACTTACCTACTTACCTAGGGCATGGGCCCTGAAGAAGTCATGTGCCATCCTGGAAATAATGTTCGAGGAGAGATCCATTTACTAGTAGTGGCATCCTCCTTCCTTTTGTTGTGGATAAGTAGAAAGAGTCTAGTTTGAACACTTCCCCTATTTTGTAGGGGCCTAGCCAAAGACTGTCAAACTTTGATGTATTCCTGGTTTTTCTCTTCTTTTTCCCACAATATAACTTGATCCCCTTCCTTGAAGTATCTTTGTCTTGCCTTCCGATCAAAATTTCCTTTTACTTTTTATTGATTCCCTTCCATTTGATTGAAGGCCATTCTTCGAATCTCATCTAATTCTACAAGATGATCGATTCACCCCTGCAATGCTTCCTTATCTATATTAAATTGTTGGGCTATTTGTAGCATTGGAATTTGGAGATTTATAGGTAAGCGAGCCTCAAATCCATACACCAATTCAAAAAGATTCCTTCTGATGGAAGTCTTGGTGGTTGTGCAGTTGACTCACAAGGAAAACTTGATCTTGCTGTCCAAACTCTTCTTGTTCTCCCAACAATATTTTTCACAATGTTCATGATGTTTTTGTTGTTGGATTCTACCAATCCATTCCCTTGAAGATAATAATTCGAAGAGTGTGATAAAACAATCCCATACTTGAAACAAAATTCATTGAGTGCCACAGAGCTAAAAGATTTGGCGTTGTCAGAGGTTATCTTAGCAGTGACACCAAATCTAGTAATAATATTTTCCTCAAGGAATTTCATCACAACTTCTTCCATTGCTTTCTTGGTTGCGATAGCTTCCACCCATATGGTGAAGTAATCAATGGTGGTCAAAATCCATTGATATCCATTACTAGAATTGTATTTGAATTCATCGATGAAATCTAGTCCGCATTGTTGAAAGGGTTCTTCTACAATGATTGGTTTAAGGGGAAGGGTAGGGAGACACTGCTTGTCGGTTGAAAAATGACATGGATGACAAGCTCTAACATATTGATTTGTGCCAAAAAATATAGTAGGTGAATAGTACTCTAGTCTTAATATCTTATGGGTCGTGGTGCGTGCTGCAAAATGGCCTCCACAATGTCCTGCATGAAGTTATGTGACTAAATTTTCAACTTCTTCTTTATCAACACATATAAGGATTACCCCATTTGGGTTCCTCCACCCGAGACCATATTTTGTTAGTAAATACTTCATATATTTGAGTCTGAGCACTATTATTTTATGTTCCACCAAATGTTTAGGGCATGTGAGGGTTTCTAAGTAATAAATGATGTCTGAATACCATTCATTGTTTTCAATATCACTTACAATGATGTTGACTTGCTGCTTATGTCCTACCTTAATGGCCTCTTGATTACTTTCTGTCATCATTTTTTCCATCCCTTTTTCTTTAATTATATTAGTTGGATTGATTTCCAAATCATATTACTGTATTTGTGACACCCACTTTCCCCTTGATCCAAGGAAATCTTGTTGTGATAAAAAATCATTTACGACGGGGTAGGGGACACAGGCCTTGATCTTGTTGTATCCCACATAGGTTAGAAAGTGTTTGAGAGACTTGACTAAACTGTAAGATTGTTTTTTTGTAATGGCTAATTTTAGTTCTTATTCCCTAAGATTATTTCTCATGAAGGCTATTGGCTGTTCGTCCCCTTGATCATTCTTTTGTAACAACACATCTGCAATGGTATATTTCGAAGCAAAATAGAAAATAATGAAGTCCCTAGAAAATTTTGGGATAACTAAGACATGTGTGACAATTATTGCCTCCTTAATATGTTCGAAAGACATCCTATCTTCACTTTCCCACTCAAAACAAGCGTCCTTTTTTAGTAACTTGTTACGGGGTTTAATGATTTCAACAAAGTTTGGGACGAATCTCCTGATAAATTTAATCTGGACAAAGAATAATTGCAAGGATTTCTTGTCTTTAGGGAGAGGGATTTTCTTGATGGCTTCAACCCTGCCAGGATCTATTGTGATTCTGTCTTTAGAAATGATGTGTCCCGATAACTTACCCTTGTTAACACAAAAAATTGATTTCTCATAGTTGAGAGAAATGCCATATTCCCTACATCTCTAGAAGATAGTTCTTAAGTGTTGAATGTGTTGTTCCCTATTTTTATAAATGGTGGTTAGATCATCTTGATATATCTCTATAAGCTTTTTGATTATATCTATGAAGGCATATTCCATGGCTCGTTGAAAAGTAGCCCCTACGTTGGTGAGTCCAAAAGGAATTCATAAATATTTATAGGTTCCCCAAGGGGTGGTACAAGCAGTTTTGAGTTGATCATCCTACTTTACCAAAACATGATTATACCCCGAGAAACCATAAAGCATGGACATCATCTCTACACTGTTTACCCTTTGCAAAAGATATTCCATGTTTGGAAAGGGATAATTGTCCTTGAGTGAAGATTGGTTTAAGTTTATGAAGTCTACACATATCCTAATTTCAATAGTATTCTTCCTTAAAATAACTGGATTAGAAACCCATGATGAATATCTAATTGGTTCAATGATTCCTTCCTCAACCATCTTTTGTAACTCTTTATGTACTTGTGGAGAAACCTTTGGGTTCATTTGTCTGAGCTTTTGTCTAAAATTATTCATGCCATCAATGAGGGGAATGACATGTTGTATAACATCTTCTTGGTAGGTCTTTATATCTTCGTAAGAACGAACAAATACATCCTTGAACTCTCTTATAAGTGTATTTATATTTTCCCTCTCATCAGTTGTTGTTCCTTTACCAAATTTGATTAACTTCGAGGATTCTTCGGTTCCAATGTTGCATTCAATAATCTTGTCACTGATTTTGTTGGAAGGTTTCCCTTTATACATATCATTTTGGTCAAAGAGGTTTTCTAAAGGAACAATTCCTTTGGGTAGGAGACCATCAACTGCATCGATGATTTGGATGTTTTCCTTCTCAGCGAATAAGTTTATTTGGGCTTTAGAGAATTCTCCCTCATTATGTAGAAAGTGGAGAAGTTGAATGTTGTTTTCAAAAACTTTCCAATGTTCCAAGTTGTCAAGTAATGAAGGTATGAAGTTGACTTCCACTTTGTAGAAACCAATTTCTTTGGAAAGTTGTAAGTTTGAAGTGGGAACAAAAAGACTATCTTCCAAGTGATTTTATTCCCTAGGGATGGTCTCAATGGAAAAGTTGTCAAATCTTTTTATGGCATCCCAAACAACATATCTATATTGTTTTAACCTTGGATTTTTTGCAAAAAAATTCTTATTGACTTGTGAAACAATTAGGTCAGAATCCCCTTTTACATGCAGGTTCTTGATGTTCATATCAATGACTAGGTTGATGCCCCAGATAAGGGTTTGGTACACAACAATGTTATTTGTGTAGTCAAACTCAAGTCTTTATGAAAAAAGGGTGGTCTTGTTATCTAGTGACCTTAAGACTATTCCTACACTTGAGCCCATACTTGAGTGTGCACCATCAAAATACAGGCTCCAAGACCCTTGTTTTCTTTCTTCATCTAGGAAAGGGGAATCTGCCAAAATAAACATGTTTTCTATTCCTTCTTCGAGAACCCGATGGTTTACGTTGTCATGACCCATTTCAGTTTTGGAACTGTCTTGGAGGGACACTTTCTTTTTACCTTTATTGATCTCACACCGCGTTTTGTCCAGAGTTTCTGCAAATATTTGTTGAAAGTATTGTGGGAATTTCACTTCACCTAACTGTGTGGCTTGCTTCTTTTCTAATTCCAAGATCTCATTTGGTGGGAAAGGTGTTTTTTCTAATGTTCTCTCTCTCTCTTCTTCTAAAAGGTTGATCATGAGACACATTTCCCTTTCAACTGCTTTATCTCGTTCCTCTTGTAGGTAAATTATGACCTCTTAGGGAAGTTATGGTGAAAAAAATTCATCAATATGATTAACCTTAAGAGCCTTCTTGGGGTTCTCTTCTTATTGTATGAGAGAGATGGCTAAGTTTTATTCTATTTCACATGCTCTCTACTGAGCTTCAAACATAGTAGTAGGATGTTCCCTAACTAGGCCCCCATACAAATCTTTCATAGTTGATATATATAGCTTGAGAATGGAAGCTTGAGGAGGTTTCAAATCCTGGGGAAACCATCATAAGAGGGTGTTAAACCTATCATTGAAATCCCTTATATCTTCCCCTGTTTTTCTTTTTCAATTGTGGAGTTGATTACACAAGGATTGGTAATCTCTCTTTTTCTCGAATCTTTTGGTGAAAAGTTCTTGAAAGAAGTTCCAATTTGTGATTGTCCCTAGGGGAATGTTTTCAAACCAATCCTTGGCCTTCCCAACAAAAGTGTAAGAGAAAAGTTTCATCAAGATATCCTCATGTTGGTCACAGGATTCTAAACTATGCAGGAAAATATACAAGTGATCTTCTGATTCAGTAAGGTCCTCCCCTGAAAATATGGGTAGCCATTCTTTGAATTCCTTTGGTAGTTTATGAGGGGATATGATGATATTTGTTATGTCCAAAGGTTTGTGTGCCTCTTTGTTTTGCAGGGTCCAAGTAATGCTAGGTGAGGTGGGTATAAGTGAAGGCAAAGGCGTGGAAACACCAAGTGAGGATGGAGGGCTAGGTGAAGTAGAGGAGCAATTATGAGGGACATGGGAATTTGGGGCACTAGGACCTTTGGGTGGTGCTTTACAACCCCTGGAGGGTTTTTCGGTTGCACATTTCTTTGGTGGCATGGTGGAGTCGCCAAACAAGAATTTAGGAAAAGCTTTGTTGATAAGGTTGAAAGAGAGCGTCTCTTGAGTGGAGTCACCAGGAAAGCTAAGGGAAAGGCTTTGGGATAGCTTACCAAAGTGTCCCTAGGGTACGAAGAAGATTCAAAATCTTCCCTGGAAATGATGCCAAAATGTTATAGCATAAGTTGTAGGTTGGGAAAATCCTGACCCAACCACAAAGAAAGTGCTACAACTTGGGAATCCTACACCCAATGTCACCTCGATGTAGGTCCCGCACTTCAAGGGTGACTAGGTCACTCTAGGGAGGCGATATTGGTGACCCTAGAGGGATTGAGATGGATATGGAGGGAAGTGGAAATGAATCCCCTAGATGTCAAGTATAAGTGGGGTTAAAAGTGTGGAATGAAGTCTTGGGAGGGTCCAAGGGTTGCCAAGTATGTTGAGTAACCTGCGAATGATGAAATACCTGCTTGAGACACAAGAAAATACACTTTGCAATGATGTATGTTAGTTGGATCAACAAGTTAATATTCCCCCCCCTAATTTGAAATAGTAGATGACAATTTATATCATCAATTAAAGCATCTAAATCATCATACAAAGATCTAAACTAGTCAAATAAATCAAAAACAAGATTAGCAATAAACATAGGATGAAAAATGACACTTAAGAGGCAAGAGAAGATGGTTGTTGTAAACATGTATTTTATTCAGAAAATTGCAGCCTTATGGCTGTATCTTTCAGTCACTTATATCAGCAAATAACACCATAAAAATATTCCAACAGTTAGCTCAAAATATGCGCCCTAGTTAGTAGAGTTAGTGTACAAAATTTAGGAGCTAGTCTAGGGTTAATTTAGGAGTTAAGAGTGAATAGGTAGGTAGGGTTATGAAACCCTAATGGATTTAGGTTAAAGTTTGTAATAAAAATTAGAGTAGTTGGAGAGAGGGGACACCCTAGTAGGGGAAGACTCCTCTCAATGAGGCAAACCAACTTCAAGCAAGAAACCTTTCAAAAGATAAAAAAATGCATTTCCCAAGCCAATGATTTTATATCTCCAATGCAAAAAAGTATGACTAGTTCCTTTACTATTGGGTTAATGGAGTCAAATAAAAAAATATCTAGAGAATCTACCTCCTTGGGGGTGTAATCCCTTTTACTTCCCAAGGCAAGTTTCTATAGCTAGGGTTTAAGCTATGAGGGTGTATACCCTTATACTTCTCTTATAAAACCCTTGTTTAATCAATGAGATGAAGCATACACTGATGAAGACTATGGTGGGGGTGTATGCCATTATACTTCCCACCTATATCCTAGCATAAAAATACTTGACTTGAAAAAATGACAGCATAATAGTAAAATACCATACCAAGATCAAGAGAAATGCCAAGATAATCCACTATAAGAGATAGAAAAACATCATCCAAGGATATCGACTCACTCCTCCATCAACCATTCATCAATATATCCACAAAAAAGTGCACAAGAGAAGAAAAGAGCCAAGTGTAGCGAAAATTTTAGCTCAAGTCCTCTCACAATGAGGGAGAGTTATCTTAAAAATGAGATCTTATGATCTCTATTTATACAAAATGTAGCGAACATATTTTGTCCACATACTTTAGGGTAAAAAAAAATATTAAGGGTTAAAAACCCTAATATTTCCCATTTTATAAAATAATATTAAACAATTCCTTTAAAATTTCATTTTTGCACAAATAAAACCCTAATTTAGAAAGACGTCACCACTTTAGGGGACATTTTGGCATTAGGAGCAAGTCATTGGTGTAGGAGTAGGGTGTCTAGGCTTTCCAAAGCCATGTGTCAAGCATCCAAATGTATTCCTTCAATTTCAAGACCTCAAACCACTCAAAACATCCAAGTGCTAAAGCATATCATCTCACCACCATGCCCTAGCCCTCCACACATGACGTCATGCTAAAAAAGAAGGACGTTTTTCCCCTCTTGGGAAAATCATTTGTCAAGTGAGGGTTGGGATATGTCATCCAAGTCATCATCAAGGAATTCCAAGTCAAATCTTTCTCATCCAACATGCGGGCCCCTGGCATCCAACTTGTGGGCTTGTATCCCCACGGAAGCCCAAGCTAGGCTTGTTCTCCCAAAATTGTCCACCAAATAGGTCTTGCAAAGACAAATGAGAATGCCCTCCAATGATATCAAGTCATAACATCATGATAAGTGAATCCAATCAATAAATAAGCCATCTAAGCATGTGCATCAAAGATCACTATATCAAACAATTAATTTCTCAAAGACACTATGTGACTTGTCAAGATTAAATATGAGAGGGTTGACGAGGTGTCCTATTGGGTAGATATTTCCTAGGTAAAGGAGCGTTTCCAAGAGATCCTTCTTGACATGGATCATGGAATATAAGGGGTTGTAGTATCTCATTCATGGGTGCATTTGTAGAGGGTGTGTGGTACCTTCATCCACAATGCAATTTTTCCAAGCCATCAATTGTATTTTATCTTTCTTTCTTTTATTTTATTTCAATATAGCATAAGGAGAGGTTGAAGGTCACTGCCCTGGTGTGGTGACCAGGTGATGGGAATGTCAACTCCAAACACCTAATGTAAATGAGAAGGTTGGCTTGTGATGAGGCCCCCTTTCTCTCAGCCATGAAATTGAGGGCCATTACCCTGGTTTGGTGACCAAATGATGGTAATGTCATACCACTAGATATGCATGGACGTGATAGGTCAGTTCATTATGAGACCTCCTATCCTTCAAATAACCTTTTAAGCATTATTTATTATATTGTGGGTCCCCTTTACTCAAACATAAGCGTTTCATTGATTTCTTGGGTGATACCTAGGTGAAGCATATGAAAGGTTTATATAAGGATTTTATGTTTTACCTAACATCAACCCCTCTGGGCCTTCAACCCCTTCTTCCCATAGAATGAGGGACAACCCCTTATTGGGTCAATACACCCTAAAATCGAAAGAGATAAGGAAATGGAGGGGAATGATGATGGAAAGTGGTAAGTATGGTAGGGAACGATATGATGGTTGATTAAGGGAGTTCCTAGTAGCAAACCCATCCCCAAGTGAAACCACTTACTAGGGAACAATGTCAACCAACCAAGGTGAAGCAGGGAAACATGCATAATTTCCAAGAATATATCATGAATCTAGAGAAATCTAAGATACAACATAATCAAATGGCTTAAATATTGAAATTATTCTCTGTTGGCAAATGTTTAACAGGTAGTGTATGCTTGTCATTGATGGAAAGTACAATAATGAATATGGCATGAGTATAGGAAGAATGTAACAGACGGGCATCAGAAGTAGTTTGGGAAGACACTGCAGAGCAAGCTCGATAAGATCAGAAGAGATAGTGCAGAGGATGGTTGGCATGCTTTATAGGCAGTATGCACTTGTCATTGATGGCAGGATCAGAGTGTGCATCGATGGAAAAACAGGAACAAAGTAAGCTCAGGAGGAATTAGCGTAGAGTCGAATGCAGTGCGTAGGTGTGCACCAGGGATGAGGTTAACTCATGGCTAAATATCAAGGGAGATAGCATACTTAGGATCATAGGCAGGTCAAATTTCGAGGCCTTTGACACTTATAAATTCTTCCAAGTAAGGAGGATGCGTAAGCTTGGAGGAGAAGCGTTGGTGATCATTGGATCCCATCCCGAATTCTCGATGACCGTCAGATCTCAATGTAGACAAGAGGAGTGCATAGATATGGAGGATAGATCTCGGGCATTAGATCCGAGCGCAGGATTCGACCACCGTTGGATCGAGGAGAACCTGCATGTTCTTTAAAGTGCAAGGAGTAGAGGGCTCACAAAATCCTGAAAGAAGGAGGACCATCCATCTTCAGGCACAACACGTGGACATAGATCAACATTTCGCTGACTAGAGAGTCAAAGGAATGGGGTTCCCTAACCTCTCGAAATTGCGATATGCAAAATCGTGACTTAACCATAGCCATCAGATCAAGATGTGATATGCATCGTTGATCCAACTCCATTTTGGAGTTTCGCGGATCGAGAGTTGGAGATGTCAAGTAATATCAATCACAAGAATCCCAAAATCGCGATATGCGAAATCGCGACATAATCTGGGCCGTCAGATCAAGGACTGATCTAGACCGTTGATCTCAGTGCATTTCGGAGTTTCGCGGATCGAGAGTTGAAGATGTCAAAAAATAATAGCCACAAGAATCCTGAAATTGTGATATGCGATATTGCAATTTAATCGTAGCCGTCAGATCAAGATGTGACCTGGACCATCGATCCGACTCACGTCAGCAAACCACGTCAGCTAGGAACACGTGGCACAACCAGGTAATGATAAGTGTCAGACTGATTCAACATTTCAAGCACATGTAAGTCACGAATTAGGGTGACATGTGGCAGGTATTCGACACGTGTGACGCCAACTGGTTTACACCACTTCAAAGTTTTGGAAATCGGGAGATAGAGTTGTCAAGAAACTCTCAGCATTAGGAGTCCCGAAATGCCGAATTGCAAAACGCCAAAATCCCGTCAACTGTCCATCTCTGGGGGTTATGTGGACCATTGATTCGACTCCCTTTCGGAGTTTCATGGATTGAGAGTTGGAAGCATCAAGAACATTCACCACAGGAATGTCAAAATCATGATATGTGAAATCGCGAAATGATCTGAGCCGTCAGATCAAGTGTTGATCGGGATCGTTGATCCCACCCCATTTCGAGGTATCAGGGATCACAACTTGGTGAGTTGAGATGCCTCATATCTAGACTCGTGAAATGCGAAATCACGAAAGAACCTTATGCATAAGGCTGTGGTCACTGCCCTTGGTCACATCAATGAGAGATGGAGGAAAGAGCTAGAGAAACCAAGCTCCATTTCAGGGATCGCAACTGGGAATGTCAAAATGCATGGTCACCAGAATGCAAAATTGTCGAATGCCAAAATGCCGAAATGAATGCAAAATCCCATGGGATCAATCCAACGGTGCAGGTGAATTTGAACAAGATCGAAGGGCTACTGTAGCACGTCGCAGTATAACTGCTAGAAATCATTGATGGTCTCTGCTAGAGAATTCGAAGAGACCTTTGTGTGATCACCAGAGAAGATGAAGAGTCTCTAAGCTTCAGCCAGTGAAGCAAGACGATTGTTAGGGGGACTGACAGATGGATGAGCATTGAAGCCTGTAACTGAAACATAAGGCATAAGCCCGGCTGTGCCAGAGAAGATGAGGAGTCTCAACTGCCAGAGAGGCTGAGGATTATTAGCAAAACACCCAGTGTTTATGAACGTGTGGCAGGAACCAACAGAGAAGCTGAAGAGTTGTGATGATCGGAAAAATCACTCAAGATGTGCAGAAGATTGGACGCGGTGTGAGCATGCAGTGGCATGGAAAATATTTCATGCACAAGGAGCACGGGAACTATAAGAATGATGAACAAAGAAGAGATGGTTGTTGTTGTCATGGGGGAGGATTCAAGTGTGAGCAAGGAGGCAGAGTGCAGGAGTAGAGATGCATGGTAGAGGAAGGTTGCATCAAAGGGATATGGTGTAGAGAGTATAAAAGGTAGAAGAACAAAAAGTGCAAGGGGCGTGCAGAAGAAACTGATGCAAACAAGGAAGAGCAGCGTAACAGAACAACAACAGGGCTGGTAAGCCATTGAATTATTTTATATCGCTGTAATAAGTTTCAGCAACAAAGAATTTATTATTCAGGGTGGTTGGGAGGTGCTAGGGAGGACTGGTGTCCTCAAAGGTTCAAGTGGGTGCTTGAACACAGGGAGTTGGTGCTTCCTTCTAGTTGGTGCTAGAGAAACCAGGGAGTTAGTTCTTCCTTCTAGTTGGTGCTAGAGAAACCAGGGGGTTGGTTCTTCCTTCTAGTGGGTGCTAGAGAAAACAGAGAGTTGGTGCTCTCAGCAAGTTGCAGCTTGCAAAACTAGAGGTTGTAGCCTCACAATGAGTTTGTGCTCATATGTATGATAATGTAAAGAATGTAGATAATACTTATCATATAAAGAAAAAGAGGTTTTTACCCTGTATGGGTTTCCGTGGGAACTATCTTCCTCTGTCTTTCTCATGTATGTGACTGATGTTGAATGTGCCTTTGTTTATTTCTCTGTATTATTGTGATCATCATTGAGTGCCTTGTAAATATTTCAAAAGAAGCATGATTATTTAAGCACGGTAACAATTGATTCACCCCCCCTCTCAGTTGTCCAACAATTGGTATCAGAGCTGACCCCTTTTATCTAAGGGTATATCCTAGAGCTTAAACAAGTCAAGCCATGAAGGAAATTCAACCAATAAGTTCCTTCTATTCAATGGAACAAACTTTTCCTTCTGGAAAGTTAGAATGAGAACCTACATAATGGCTTTAGGTGCAGATGTTTGGGATGTGGTAGATACTGGGTATGTAAAGCCAATTGTGCTAGATAATAAGGATGACAAACTAGAATTTAGCTTCAACGCTAAGGCTATGAATGCTATCTTGATTGGGCTTGCAGAAGCAGAATTCGTAAAATTTATGCACCTAGAAACTGCCAAAGAAACGTGGGACAAACTCATTAGCAGTTATGAGGGTAATGAGAAGGTAAAGGATGCAAAGCTTTAAACCTACAGAATATAGTTTGAACAACTGAAGATGAAGGAAGATGAAACTATTCAAAAATACTTTCTGAGAATAGAAGAAATGGTAAATGCAATGAAGGCACTTGGTGAAACAATTGGGGAACCTTCTTTAGTTCAGAAAATCTTGAGATCTCTCCCAGATAGGTTCAA
>JZKD02S0024591.1:158306-170574 GCA_000966675.3 Picea glauca | reverse complement strand
ATCTTGTAAACTCCTTTGAAATTGTGTTGGTCAAGCTTATCTTTGACAGATCTCATTTTCTGCTTGATGGTGTTAAGCGGTCTGAATGAGGTCTTAATCTCCTTCTTGTTTAGGAATTTTGCGATTTTATCAGTGACTCCTTGGATGTAAGGGAGGTAGGCGGTGAGGCTCAGGGTTTGGTTGTTGCTCTGTTGGGGTTTGTTGCTTTCTTTTTCTTTTTCTTTTTCTAGGGCTTTCTTCATTGCGTTCTTGATCTCTTTTTCTTTGTAACCTATGTTTTTGAAGACTCCGTGAAGGTGAMKTWTCTCTTGTTCTAGGTGTTCTTTATCTGAAATCCTTATGGCTCTGGTGGATAAGGTGTTAAGGATTCCTAATTTTTGGTTGGGGTGGTGATGTGAGCTGGCATGAAGGTAGTTTTCGGTGTGGGTCTTTTTTCGGTGAGAGCCTCGAGCTGAATATGCTACAAGTGTTCTTCCCAAGTCTTGTTGTAGACAAGGATGTTTTCCAGATACACCACAACAAAATAATTAGTGAAAGGCCCCAAGATATCGTCCATCATACTCATGAAAGTTGTTGGGGCATTTTTCAAACCAAAGGGCATGACCAACCATTCAAAAATACCTTCTTTTGACTTGAAGACAATTTTCCATACATCTATTAGTTCTATTTGGACCTGATGGTAGCCAGAATTTAGATCAATCTTACTAAAGTATTTTCCCCCCTTTAGCTAATCAATACAGAGTCGCTAAGTTCCATATTTCTTCTTCACCAACACGATTGGGCTTCCACAAGGTGATGGGTTGGGTAGGATATGCCCCTTGTGTAGAAGTTCTTGGATCTAACACTTGATCTCATCATTTTCTAGTAGTTAGAAGCGATAGACTGGTCTATTGGGTAACATGCATTGGGGGTTAGATCTATGGGATGATTGACCCAACAATGCAGTGGTACCCCAATCAGTGATGAGAATATGACTTTGTATTATTCCACGACCTTATCTACTTGCTTATGTTGTGTGGAGAGGTTTTTCATGGAGGCCATGGATGTGGCTACAACCTTTCACTCATTCTGAGAGTGAATAACAAAGAAGACAAACTTCCAGGTCTAAGAAATTACCTTCCTGCATTGCTTGGCAGAGATCAATAAAATAACACTAGGTGGGACTTCCTCAGGTATTCTGTACAATTTCCTATTCAAGGTAATAATAACACTACGAGGCCTAGAATCATATACAACATGACATTTCCATAAATAAGGTTGGCCCAAAAGAACATCAAAAACTTTAAGGGGAGAAAAATCACACAATACCTCATCTTTGAATGGCTTGATGTTGTATGACATGCGACACTGTTGGTTGACACAAAGATCGCTTCATTGACGGAGCCATCCGATGATGTAGGGCTACATGTGCGGTGTTGTTGGTAGGGCTAGCCGCTTGACGAACTCTACTGAGATGAGTTTCTTCTGGCTACCGCTATCAATAGTGAAGTGCAATGAAGTGCCTTTTACCCACATCTTTGAATGAAAGAGGCACTCACCTTCCTCTAGATCATCAAATTCACTGGGATGGATCTTGGTGGTAGCAACGATGGCAATGGGTTTTGCGTTAATGATCTGTCTCCCTTTTTCTGGTTCTGACTTAGAGTCAGAACCCGCATCTAATTCAAATGTTTTTACCCCATCCACCAATGACTGCTTTGAGCATCAATCAATAATGCTATTCCAGGGGCTCTTATGGAAGTCACACCACTTCCCGGTATATTTGTTTGTATTCCCATTATCCTTCTTTTCTTTTTTCTTGGACTAGTTGTCCGAAGGCTTCCCATCTTTTCTCTATCCTTTTTTCTAAGGGTTGGGGATGCCCTTTCCCTACTTCTATTGTGAGGGGTTCCCAGACCCAAACTGCCATGTCTTTTGTTTCAACTTCTGCTCGATTTTGATGACATATCGATAGGCTGTACCCAAGGATGTGATGTCCAAAATATTCATTTATGTCTGGATGTATCTATGGATATCACCGTGGTAATTGAGCACTTCATGTCACTCAGAATATTTGATACCTAGCTTGGTGTGCAAGGTATGGAAGACATTAGTGAACTCTAGCACTATTTGGTCTCTTTCCTGCCGTAGTGTGGTCCATATTGTATACAAGTCATCATAACTTCCAATAGGGTAGTATTGTTCCTTAATAGCATCTCCGAAGGAACCCCAAGTGGGTGCAACTAAAAATAATGTGGATCCATCTATTTCCTTTTTCTCACAAAAAGTCTCCCACCAATATTTGACATGGGGGATGACCTTGAGGAGCACAAATGTAATCTTTTCTCTATCGAAAAGGTTGTGGACAAAATAATACCCTTCTATAAGGTTTAACCATTTATCTATGACATAGACATCTATTTGACCTTAAAATATAGGAATATCAAAATTGATCTGTACCTTGAAAGGGGTGGAGCCTCCGCTTGAGGTAGATGCGTCGCTTTTCAGAAACTGTTGAAGGATTTGTGCAAAGATGTCCATCATCTCATTCCTTTGTCGATCAAGGGATTCCTCAAGCAACATTTTGAAAGGATCTCCTATCCCGTCATATTTATTTTCACCCTCCATGGACGGTTTCTTTGGTGTGCATGCGAGAAGTTGTATTAAAGAGAAACAAGCTCGAGACCCAACTCTCTATACCTTGACCACATTGGGGACATGCATTAAAAAAATGATAAGGAGTAGACCACTCTGATACCACTGATCTAGATTTATGAGAGGAACAAAATGAAACCACATATTTATAATACTAACACAAAGACAAAGTGAAAAATAATAGAGATACAATAAAACTTGGCTTCTATTAAATAAGAAATATGCTAAAAACTGTAGAATCTAGACATAAAACAAGCTTGCTACAATGGTGATAGCTTATCTCTGAGAAGAGATGTGATGGATACGCTCATTCACAAGAATATGAGTACAATGAGGCTCTGCAGGACATTTTACAATAAACATGAATGCCAAAACCCTATACATCCAGAAAACTAACCCTAGGAGATGAAGCGCCAAAAGTCATGAGGGTGCCGTCGGGGTAAGTTAGTACATCAACTTTTCAGGGTCGTAACTTTTGCATACGATCTCTGTTTAGGGCACACAATATCTCATTGGAAAGGTATTGATGAGGAGATTTATTTAGGGGGATCAATTAGAGACTTTGTAAATCATTTAGGTTCCTAATGTTGAAAAAGTGTCATTTAGGCCCTCAAAATGGCCCCAAAAGTTCATGAACCGAAAAACTGCTAAAAATAGTAAGTTGCCCAAAAACTGTTTTGATCTAGTTGGACAAGGTCGATGGCCACTAGGATCCTCCTGGATAAGCTAGTGATCAATGGATGATACAACCTTATGGTAATTTTGATCAATTTCCACAATGCGTCTTAGAGTGAGGTTGGAAAAACCTTATGGATGATGATGTTCATGAATATAATAGGATATCCTTTGAGTGGCACCCTCTTCTGAGGAGGGTTGTGATGGTTGGGTAGGGAATGAGGGACTTGTCTAGGGGTAACCTAGAGATTATAAGTAGGGACCTTGCATATAATGAGGATGAGATTATAATGAACATATAATGAGCTTATAAGTAGCTAGGACCTTCAAATTTCTACAAATTTTATATAGTTTGTATAATTTTTTGGTGATTTTTAAGGTAAAATAGTTTTATCCTATAGAATTTGGGATAATATTTTTTAGAATAGCGAATATTTTTTTTGGAAAAACCATGGAAAATTGTCCCATGAAGGAAATTTAGCCCCTAAAATAATCACTGGTTAAAGGATTGGTGACATTTCTTATCCCATACAAATGGTATGCCTCGACATAACAAATGCAACAATCCACGAGGACATGTGCTAATATGGAACAAATTGATGAAGAAAATTGGAGTTTCCTTTAATACTATACAATTGGCATAGATTCCATGGTGGGGTGAGCTCAAGAATAACCTAAAATTTTGATGGGTGAATAGTAATACCCTTTTTAGAGACAATGAATTCCAAAATCCAACTAGACATAACACTAAATACACACTTTAAGGGGTTCAAATAAATGTTGTACTTCCAACACCCAAAAAAATAGTATGGAGGTCATTGAGGTGTTTTTCTTGTTTCTTTGATCAAGTAGTGAGATCATTGAGATAAGAAAGGATGATATAAAATAATTCATGAAACAATATGACATGGAACCCTTGAAAGCGGTGTCAACATTCTTTGATTCATATGACATAACACGATAAGTGAAAGTCCCCACAATGATATAAAAGAAGGGTGTTGTATTGATCATGTGGACAAATCTTGAACTGATTATACCTAGAGAATCCATACATGAGGGAAATGATCTCATGATTTGTGTAGGCATCAATGGTTTGATCAATAAAAGGTTTAGGGTAGTTGTGCATGATTAATATTGCTAAAGTCAATGTAGACACAAATGGTGTTTGGATTCTTGTTAATAGGTAAACAATTAGACACCCAAGATGTATATGATATTGGGTAAATAAACTTGACTTCGAAGATTTTATCAATTTATACTTTGATGGCCAAAGCCTGGGTGGGATGTGTTGAGTCACAAAATTATCACCTTTTCACATCATTTTCCCCTTATTTATAGTATTTTCTTGCTTGCCCGTAACCTTGTATTAGTCCATTTAAATTATTATATGTGGGATTAGGCTCAAGGTGTTTTCCATGGCATTCATTTTAGCATTTCATGTTAATTTATTATTAAACATTGGAAAAAAAAACATATTTGCATTTATCTTTGAAAACTAGGTCAACTGGTTGGTTGTTACAAGAATAAGAGAATATTGTAATCGATCCATATATGAAGATCCACAAATTGGGTGTTCATGATTTTTGGTATGAAACACCATCAGGTCAAAATGAACATCTCCAAGAAAAATGTCAACAACCCAATTCATAGTTTGAGAGGTATTATCAATTTACTGCGTAGTGATTTTCTCTTGCTCCAAATCCGTACGGTCAAACTTGAATTCCCCTTTTAACCATTAAGGATTACCTATGGATTGGGATCACCATTAAACCATATTGGATCTAGAATATTCTTGGGGCTCTTGATAATATGTTTTAGCAAATATCGTGGAGATATTTACGAGTTGATTATTAGTTGTTGATTTTTAGAAAATGGTTGTAACGACATGAGAAATTTGTGGATCTAAATTTATTGTTTGTTATTTTAATTTCAAGGCAAGTTCATGTATAAAAGAGAGTGCCTTCTCCATTCTAGAGGAGGACCCTTAGAGCATATGTCTAGATTATGATGAAGCGACTAAAACTTCTTGATATTTTCTTTCATATTGTAATTTTATAGTTTTTATGAAGCATGATTTGATTTGATGATGTTGTAGTTTAGTTTGCTACCTTGATTCCTGGGAGATAGATCTCACTCCATGAAAACATGGCAGCCTTTTGTTTCATGCAATTTGATTTCATGCAACTGTGTTTCCTTTTCACAATGATTGTTTTCAACTCATACATGAGTTTTCTTTTATCAACAATGATTCATGGAAAGAAGAAGTGCCTAAATCATGTCAAGAAATAACCTGGTGACAAAACAATCCTAGTAGCATGATAGGTGTTTAAGTACATGATAATTGCCAAGAGTGATTGAGTTAGCTAGTATCTTTTCTTACCCGTTTTCAGATTCATTCTAGATTTATAAACATAACACTTTTATTTTGAGCTATGTTCGAACTAATTAAAACAAAGTACTATTACACAAAGTATTCAATCTAGGAATTGAACACATGAATGTAATATGAGTTTCTACAATCATAATCATAAGTAGATAATGGTTCAAGAACTAGTTGTCTCTGTGTGATCAAATTTATAGAAGTTTTTACTTGTTCATTACTTTTTTTCCTTTATTGGATATGGCTTAGTATTATTTGTTTCTTAAATAGGATAATGCAATGATCTAATTCTACACATAGTTTGTTATCATTTCACAAGTTTACGAACTCTATATCGATAATTAATTGTAACATGATTTAGGCATATACATCGAATGACGAGATGGATAGGCCATTGTTTCTGTTGAATAGGGGATACATTTGGCCTTATGTTGATAGGAACCTCAACAATGTCAAGGTTGAGTCAAGGAATTTCTAAATAGGTCCAAGAAAAAACACCATGAAATTCCTGGAAAATGGATTTCTAGATGACAACATATTTAAGGGAATAAAAAGCTCCAAGAAGGATGTTTTCAATGATTCCAAGGGTAAAATATATCCACCTTGATAGTGGGAGAAATATTAACCATGTTACATTCCTTAAAGTAATTTGGAGTAGGAATTGAGTGTTTGAACAAATCAACATGTACATAAGGTATGGAATCCTTATTTTCAATGGAATATTGATTTAAACGAGTCTTCATTGTGAACACATTTGGATCAACGATGTAATAATGATGATGCATATTGTCCCATGGATGGTTAGGGGAATTCATGGTTTCTAGAATATATTCCTATGATTTAGAATAATGGGCATTAAATATAGTGAGAATAGATATAATCATTGAGATTGAGGAATTGTTTATGGTTTTGGTTTTGGAAACCCTATCAAGACCATAGATATGTGATGTTTGTTTAACATATTAAACATTCACAACCGTGGAAATAAAACACATGGTATGAGGTTCTATCCATGGTGGAGTCAAGGGAACATTAGTGATGGTTGGAACACCAATGTCCATACCTAACAAAAAGGAAGGGTCATTATGAGACATGGAATGTATAAAAGTAGAGATATTAGCACACAATAATAGAATTCATGGTATATATACTAGGTGGAGGGAACACATATTGACTAGAATCAACATTGGGTTTACTCAATCAAGGAACCATCAAAAAACACCTAAGGCATCCCAAAATTGAGGAAGTTCATGGAAATGGTGAGAATAAAATGCTATATGTTTTGGTATAAGGCACAATCATGGTTGGTGCACAATCAGGGATTGTGATTTTGTGTGAGATCATTTGATGATCATGGGAGAGTGATTTATATGATTGGTATGGTCTCATTGGAAACTGAAATAGGTGGATGAATGAAAAATTTCAATTCTAGAATCATAGTTCCCTTTTTGGTGGTATGACCATTTACATTGCATAGGGCATAAGGGAGTACAAACTTAGTAGGCACAATGGTTGGAGTGGACATAACCAGTCCAAGAGTAATGATTCCCCCAAATTTCTTATTATTTACCATGTATACCACTTTTCCTTTTCTATTCTTAGCCTTAGGGTTAGGTTCTTTAAGTGTCTCTGAGGTTGATGATGAAGTAGCACATGAAGGTGACACATGAATTAAGATTAAATTGGAAGATAATGTCAAGGAGGAGGGTGGAATGGGGAGGGGGGGGTGTTAAGGTACTAAATAGGAATGGCTAAGTAAGTCCGGGGAGACTTAATGTGGCCATAACATAGGTCCAAACCACATTGGATGGTGGGTAAAGGAAAGGAATATGCATAAATAAATACCTTATACATTGAATCCATACCTATAATGGCCCAAAGGATGATGAATTAAAAGAATCATATGGCACCCTAAAATAATGGTACATAGAAGAGGCATTCATACTTATTAAACATGTGTAAATTGACCATGATATGCCCCTTGTAAGTTGGAGTGATTAAATGCACTAGGAACCACCTCAATGAAGGAGGGCATGTATTGACTACTCTCCAGGGTAAGAAATATGTTGTCCAAATTAGTTTGTGGATTGAGATTGTAGTATGTAAATTTATCTAAAGACATGTTATTTCCATGACGTGTAAAGTTCATGAGGTGGAGGCCACTACCTTCATGGAATACATATAACTATATGAAATAATACTATTATAGTCAAGAGGGGTGTCTACAAATTCAATATCTATCATAACCTTCTTTCCAACTAGCTCAATAGGAACATTTTGTAAAAGTCCTTTATATTGATAAGGATGATTGTTGTAAGCACAAAGAGTGATTGTTGATGGAATTGACTCAGGAGAACCTAACTTATCTCACAAATCACTGGGAATGAAACACATAGATAAACCTTCATCAATGATACAATGGTGGAAAATAAGGTTTTTGATTGTAATTGGACTCTAAAACATCTCTGACAAGAGAATATTAGGCTCCATTCTATCTAAGTCAAAGGTGATTAACCTAGAATACAAAGTATCTATGGCACCCAAATAAAATAGTAAGGAATTCCATTGTGATGAATAATTTTCATGAAGGACCTCAAGGTATGACATGGTAGTGGGGGATTGAGTCAAGTAATCCATAATAGTATATCTACGAGAGGACTTTTCATGTGAATTATGAGCACTAAAATGTAAAGTTTCCTTTGGTACTTTAGGAGTAGGGTCAACATTAGGTTTCTAATGTGTAGCTTATAACCTATGCATTGGGAACAATTTTTGTAACACTCATGTCTGAGAAGTAGGAGGGTGATGAGGTCGAGTGCCACCTTTCCTTTACGATGGATTATCATCAAAATTAGTGTCTTATTCTCACAATCAATGAACCTTAGGTAAGTGTGGACAGATATGAGTGCAAAGATAACGGTGTCACAAATAACACAAGGGTGGTTGGTCCTAAGTTAAATATTATTCCCTTTCTTGGGTGGATTATTAGGATCATATTTTTGATTTGTGAAATTGTAATTTTACTTGGAATTAGCAACCAAAATGAGTGGACTTACCCTAGTCCCTTGGTTTTGGTTTTGTACCTTGTTCTTCTCTTTATTTTGTGAATTTTACAGATTAGTTTTTTGTTTGTTGGAAAATAGCTTATAATTGTTAGGGAGGAGTAGGTTGATATATATTGATCTGAGACTAAGGAAATGTATCTTGAGGGGTTAAGGATCTTGGTGAAAGACTAGGAAAAGGATAATATATATTTTGTGTATGGGGGGAACCATATGAGATGCGAGTACCATACAATGTGGAAGCACCACTACAAAGGGTTGACCACCACATAAAGGGTTATGCACACCAGGATATGCATGAGGACCTAAGTAGTATGTACTATCACTTGGATTGGAGGATGTGGCCCATCGTAGGGATCATTGGGCTGGGTATCCATCATGGTTGGATGTCCATATGAGGGAGAGCCATATGAAGTGATGGCTCTACCATAATGGTTACTAAACATAGTAATACCCATGGAGAAATTCATTTGACTAAATGGATTGAGGCATTGTGCAATAGACCCTATAATTTTATTAGTGGCATGGGATGCCCTTAGTGCATGTTGTTCTAAATAATTATTGTGGGGAGAATAAGGGATACAAATTTACAAATACCCAAACTTGGCATTAATAAAATCAAATTGTTGAGTCTTAATTATAAATTCCTCTTTTATTTGAGGCATAGTGGTGTTGTGTCTTTGGTGATAGTGAGGAGAAGGGACTTAGAAAGCAAATCTAAAAGGATATGATCCATGATATGGGTGGCTATAGTTTGATGAAAATTTGTGAGAATATCAACTCCTGCATCATGATAAACTAGTAATTTAAAAGATTTAAGGAAATCCTTAGTTATAGATTCATATGTTGCATGATAATTATATAGTTGATCAATATACCATTTCATAATGATGTCAATGAGGGTGCATTGAAATAACCTATACCTAATGGAATCATCTGTGATGCTATTGGGGAACACCATAGATGGAAATACATGATACAATTGGATGGATCTTCACCTGCATGACCTTCAAAAATGGGAATGTTGGAAGGAAGCTTAGTTGACATAGTTATCCAATTAGCATCATGTTGGACAGGATAATTGATAATATTAGTTAAATATGAAATAATTAAGCTATCCATATATAGGAGGGATGGGTTTTGGTTAGTTATAGACATGGTGGATGTTGCAACCATTAATAAGGTAGTGTTATAGCAAGATTTGCCTCACCATTGCTATCTTGCACAGAGGGCCTTTTTTCATTTCCCTATGCATACTTATCAACCCCCTTTTTGATAAATCTAGAGCCAAAATTATATATTTTTCCACATATACACTTCCTAACTGCTTTGCAAGATGTGTATATGCTTGTTGCTCCACTACAACTCATGTATATTGGGATTTGTGCTAGAAAATACAAAATGTTGTTGGGTTTCCATGTCACGACAAATGATCTCTGATCTTTGGCCTTCCATATACTGGAAACGTTCTGACTTGGCCCTTCAGTTGCATTCTGGAGGCTATAAGAGCACAATTTCGAGCTATGGACAAAGGGAGAGAAAGCATTCAACTTTGAGAGCAAAGTTACTATGGAGAAATTACTTCATATTGAGTCTGCATCCCTTTGTCCCTCAAGTCTGAACACAGTGTTCAACCCCCAAGCTCTTCCCTTATTGTTAAGAGGATCTCATTATATCTTTGCTATGAGCTTGCCTTTGGTGGAGGATTGAAGTGGTGGAGACCCAGTTGGAAGGAAATTGGTTTCTTGGTTTCGAATCATGTTGACATGGGAGTCTGTAATGTTGATACTTCTATTGATCAATTATTAATATAAATACTCCTTTCATGTCCTATCGATATCTTGCAAATATATGATTATTGTCCATGGGAATGTTTGTAATGTTTATTAATGGATTGTGTTATCTGTTGTGCTAACTCATTTTATATACTGTCACTATATACTTGCATCACTTGTTTGTTGAGAACTTCTTGTAGGTGTAAAGCTTTGGGTCAAAGTGCTCAACGGTGGAACAACATCAAATGATTGGATTGAGGTAGGTTTCTTCCTAGTATTGCACATTAGTTTATATAGCACATGTTGGAATTGAGTTGATTTCTGCAGTCATACCTGTCCGTTGTGGTTTACCCTTGGCCATAGAGAGTTTTTCCCTTGTAACATAATTGTTGACTCCACTGGGGAGAGATCTTCCTTCTAAGGGTTGAAGTATTTTTCCTTCTTACATTGATATTTTTCCTTTGTATTTCTTGTCGTATCACAGTTGGACAAAGTTTGTTCACTCTGGGTCTGATTTTTCAACCTTTTAACCTTGCCTAGCCTTGTTTTAAAAGATATATGCCATTTTTTCCCTGATAGC
This sequence comes from Picea glauca, assembly GCA_000966675.3. NCBI lineage: Eukaryota > Viridiplantae > Streptophyta > Pinopsida > Pinales > Pinaceae > Picea > Picea glauca. The sequence continues at coordinate 159,468 of JZKD02S0024591.1, read as the reverse complement.
CACATGTATACACTTGTTGTCCCACTACAAGAGGCGTATATACGCCCTTTTCTCTTGAACGAGAGCATATACCACTTCCCCCTTTCTTGTTTTCTTGGTTTAGTGATTGCTGGGTAGGTTTTGAGGATCACTGAGCCTTCTTAGGTCTCTTTGGTACCTGTTGAGATTATCTGGGATCACAAGAAACCATTTTGGAGTTGAATTTTTGGGCGGTGTCTTTTTCTTTGTTTTCCTTTTTTTGATTTGTCCTTGGTAGTTGGGCTGTCTTGTTAGCCGCTTGGTATTTTGCTCGAGTGATTGATTTTATACACAGTAGAAGTTATATATCAAGTTGCTTATCAGTGCATGCATTTTCTTTTTAATACATTGAAAATACAAAAGAATAGGTATTTTTCATTGGTTGGTATTTTTGTCTTTGAAGCTTTATCATTAGCTTAGCACATTTAGTGAAAGATTGCATTTTATTTCTGAGTTTCTGAGTTAAAATTGAAGATTGCATTGCTTTTATTTAGCATATCATTCACTGAAAAGTTAAAGTTAGGCTTTGCATTATATCTATTTTTGTTTTCACGTGGAGTCATAACACCATGAGTTTCATTTCCATACCTCTTTGAGTAATCACGACCAATAAAATTTACACTTTAAACTAAAATTGATTAGTCACGATTTTATTTTTTAGGGTGCACAAACTAGCCTAGGATTTAGTGCCTTGGAATAGGATTTTGTGAGTAAACTTCTCCAACGGAATTAAATCAACTTATGTGTCTGAGACAGGGAGTTGAGAAATCCATTGTATAATTGGTAATATCAGGAGGCTCCACTCACACCGGAGTTAATCACGAGGTCGCACAAAGTTATTTGAAGGGATAACCTCTGGATACTCACCTAGCGTTAGAGATATTTCTGTGGATTTATCCGTATTTTGGGATCTTGCTAGTGCCCATACCTCTATGAGAGGTGGTGCTTTCAAGGTTTCAGGCTTTGATACCCTACCCATACGGTGATCCGTACTTACGACTGCTCGCTTGTGCATCAGTTATACAATGGTTTATTAGTTGGTTGACTTAGGTTTCTCATAGGTTACTTGCAGGGGTTATTCTGCTTGTATCCTGAGTCAAATAGGGATCGGACAACACACAACATTTATGAAGGATTACCTCTC
>JZKD02S0024591.1:128955-158276 GCA_000966675.3 Picea glauca | reverse complement strand
CTAGTTGTTAAGCCTACGAGGGCCCTTATAACTGATTCTGTTACCTCCAAACTTTACCAGGGAGTCTCAGGTCCCTCTTGGATGAGGCATACCTTCTTTAGCGAGGGAGGCCACTTAGCCACTTTAGCCCATTTGCACGCATATTGGTCGTTTGAATTTTTGGTATGCTCTTTGATTACTAGTTGGCCTTAGTATATCTTTTTATTTATTGAGAGTCATAAGTCATCATGGAGTCGAACCAACTTCCTCGCAGGTCCCGTCGGTTGTTACAGTTACCATCAATTTTTGAACTGTTTTCTTCTAAAAGGCGTAGATTTATCAGGAGTGGTACACACACATCCACTTTTCAGACTTGTGATCCCACAAGGATGAGTACTGAGTCTAGTCTTCATAACACTGGGATTTTATCAACTCCCAATCCCACTATAGTTAATTGCACTCCTTCGACACCTATAGCCGCTACAGTTGCAGTGCCGGAGGCCTACACCGGTACTATGGATCGGTCCGTAGTCAATGCTCCGTCTCTTGCCTCTAACCCTTTTGGGGGTTTTTTCCACTCGTCGAGTTACAATTCTTAGACCATCCCCATGGCTACTAGTCCATTTTCTTATGGTATGCCAAGTTTCACTTCGCAGTCTTCGACTGCCATCCCAACTGCTAGCCATAACGCTAGCCTTGAACTTGGGGGAAACACACATCCTTAAACTCCCTTTCCGTTTGGTAGCTCTCATGTTACCCAAGCGAATCCTAATGTAGGAAGTGTTGTCTTCCCTAACCCCGGGTCTCATCCTTCTATGGCTGGATGGAACAACCAAGCTGGCGAACAAGTTCCACCCTATATCCCTATCCCCTTGGTGCCAAATTCGACCAATACTTTTGGAATAATGAATCCACTTCAATAATCCAGATTCCCACCCAGAGGAGGTCAGTCTTATGTCTTTGGCACCCCCCAACCTAGATCTAATCTAGTTGGGGGTAGTTTTAACAACCCTCAGTTTGGAGCTAACCCAACTGGGGGCAATTTTCATAACCCTTATCAGAACATTCCTGCTGGAATGATGCCCAATCCATGTTTTATGAATCCACCCAGAGGAGGGTCTTTTAATTCCAGACAAGGTTCTGGTCCTTACTAGAACCCTGGATGGAACACAACTCCTAATACTCAGTCTTTTGCAGGAGGATGGGGTCAGGTGTCGCAATCCCGTATTCCCTTTATGGCCACACTTAATCTACCAGATTTGTCTAAAATAATGAACAACTCGGTGAGCCATGATCCCACATGGCCCCCTGTCCCTAGCAAGCTTTCGTCAGACATTCCAAAGTTTGAAGGTAAGAATGGCGAGGACCTTGGTGATCACGTCACTACTTTTCACCTCTGGTGCTCATTGAATTCTTTGAATCACAATTCTATTATATTACGATTGTTTCAGTGCACTCTTATCGACATTGCGTCACAATGGTATATTGAGATACCTAGGGGAACATATGGGTATTTTCAATAGTTAGTGATATCCTTTCTTAACCATTTTCAACTACTCGTTCGTTACGATGTTGGCCTTGAACTTTTGTCAACTTTATGCCAAGGTTCTGACACTCATATTTTGGATCATATCCAAGAATGGCGTAGGCAAAGACGGTTAGTTAAGACTCCCATACACTTGACCTTTCTTTTAGAATGGTTTTTTAAATATTTTCACGCTTCTATTTCAAAGTACGTTGCTACTTCCGGGGTCTTCAACAAGGAAGAGGCCATTTTTGGAGCCCAACAATTTGATTTGACCTATGCTCAATCTGGGATGTTATACCACCTTATTCCCGACACACCACAGTCGACTCATGATCCTAGATAGGGTCCTAGGCCCCATGCCAATGGCATTGTGGGGTCCACCAATGTAAAGTCCATAGACTCATCAACGAAGTTTTCCGGAGGACCAACTTCATCTGGATCCTCCAAACCCACCCAATCGACGGATGTACATTTCGTGCAGTCGTCAAAAAACCCAAATGGTGACCATCAACCAGATGGGAATAAACAGAAAGGTTGAAATAATCGTAGAGGTGGGAAGAATAAACCCAAGGATAAGAATAGTAATGGAAAACATAATGATAATACCGGAGAGGGCATGAAAGAAAATCGTAAGGTTAAGTTTCCTTGTAAACTTTGTACAGATGATCACCTTACACACTTATGCCCCAAAATTACAGAGGCTACAAGGATTTTAAATCTTTTGCCCACTGTGATAATGAATCCTTTTCCTCACAACCCATGCTTAGCCTCGAGTTATTCGAACGCTAAAAATGCGTCTGGTGGGAGTCAAAACCCACCATCGCAAGATGGTGATCGTGTTTGTATCAATATGGTCGATGCAAAAATTGATATAGCCACTCGCTCTCGAGATTACGGCTCTCCAAAAGCTAGTACCAGCCTAGAAGCTCCTCCTCCACCCCTGGAGATGAATTTATAGATCGAGAAACCAGAGCCACCACCTCGTATTTTGAAAGGAGTATTCAAGTGCTCTACCAATAACCCTAATGCTAAAGCTGCCCAAAACTACTCTATTGTTGAGGATCTAGGTCAAACACCTTGCATGATGTCTACTTTGGAGGTACTCCAGACGTGTCCATCATAGAAGAATGCCTTACTCTCTGCCTTAGGATCTCTATAACCTAGTGTCTCGAAGATCATCAAGTTCGATGTCACGGATGTGAAGCCTTGCTTACCCTACCATGTGGTGTTCCAAATCCACGTGGAGTATTCTAAATATACCATCAAACGAGCACTCATTGATGAAGGTGCTGCCACTTGCGTGATGTCCTTAGCCTGTTGGAAAGCTATCGGTTCTCCAACCCTTTCAAATTCATTGACCATGTTGACCACATTCGACGGTCATTCATTCCGCCCTCATGGTATTCTCCCTGCCTTTCCGGTCCAGTTAGGTGGGAAGATGGTAGAAGTGGAAGTAGAGTTAGTTGATCCACCTCTTGATTATAACCTGTTACTAGGTCGCAATTGGACTTATGCTATGGTCATCGTTGTATCTTCCATTTTCCGCACACTTTGTTTTCCTCATTAAGGGGCGATTGTGAAAATTGACTAGTTATCCTTTGCGTACTCTAGCCCGAACGCATATGTTCGACCATCGATCCCTCTGGTCGACAATTCTCAGCCAATAACTGAGAATATCAGTGTCAGAATGTATTCTTCCCTCGTGGGTACATTCGACTTCTCGACATCGATTCACCACGTTTATACCATGTCCAGTACGCCCGCTTTAGTAGAGAGGTTCCATCCATTTCCGCAGTTCTTATTTCAGTGACCCTTGGACCCTACATTCTCCGACTTCATTAATTGAAGGTCAGTCGCATGATGGCATGGATATGCCACTATCAACAACAAATATTTCATATCAATCTATCCTTGACTCTTCTTCCAATCTCGATCTTGTTCCCTCACAGACGGTCGAGGAGGATACAGTCTTCAGGCCCATGTGGGCCACTTCATTATCTTGTTCACATGATTTCTTGGATGAGATTTTTCCTTTGGACGAAGCCATCCTTGAAGCCATGAATGTTTCTGAGATACCTTGGTACGATATGCATCATCGATCTTATTTTCTCCCAAGTCTTGAAAAAATTGAGCAACATGATTTTAGATTTACCCCGAGTGAGATAGTCAGTCACACTGTAGTTCCACTTGATACACATGGCATTTATGCAGAAGGGAATATGGAGAGTATTTCTCCCATCGTCCAGATCGATATCTCTCGTACCCTTGGCAAGATTGAAAACGTAAATATAGGCGCATATTGTTCGCCAGAAGAGATTCTGATCTACACCAACCTCTTCAAAGAATTTCGAGAAATATTCGCTTGGTCATATGAAGAGATGCTAGGGATCGACTCCCATATTGTTGAACATGAGATTAGGACTTACCCGGATGCTAAACCCGTTCGACAACATCTTATAGCTGTTAATCCTAGGAAGGTCCCCACTATTAATGCAGAGGTAGAGAGGCTAGTTAATGCCAGATTTATATACTCGGTTCCCTTGACCGAATGGGTATTCAACCCTGTTCCCATGAATAAAAAGAAAAGGAACCATCCACTTGCGCATGGACTTTTGCAACCTAAAGAAGGAATATCCTAAAGATAACTTCCCCACACCTTTCGTTGATAAGATTCTCGATGAGTGTGCAAGAAGAGAAATATTTTCTTTTATGGACAAATTTTAAGGCTATAACCAAATCCAGATCAAAACCAAAGACCAACATAAGATGACATTCATATGTCCTTGGGGCCCGTTTGCATACCGGAAAATTCCTTTCGGCCTGAAAAACGCCGGAGCAACCTTCCAATGAGCCATGGCTTTTTATTTTCATGATCTCAAACACATAGTCGAAGCTTACCTCAATGATCTTGCTGCTCACTCTTGCAAGAGAATGGATCATGCTATGCACCTTCAACTGGTTTTTGAAAGATGCCGCTACTATAGAATCCGACTCAACCCTCATAGATGAATCTTTTGCATTATATCTGGCAGTCTCTTATGATTCTTAGTATTTGAGACATGGATCATGGTAGATCCACTTAAGGTTGAGGCAATTCTTCAGTTGCCTCCCCCGCGCATGATTAGACAACTTCAAGGTTTACAGGGGAAAGCTAACTTTCTGTGTCGGTTCATTGTGAATTATGCCAATATAACTAAGGGTTTCATGCACCTATTGAAGAAAGACACCCCGTTTATCTGGAATGAGTGAGCCCAACAGTCTTTTGATGCTTTAAAGAAAGCCTTGGTATCGACCCCTCTGCTAAAATCTCCTGATTACAATAGATATTACTTGTTGTATATCGTCACGTCTGAAGAGAAAATTGGTATGGTTCTAGTTCAGGAGGATGATGAGCTCCACAAGCACGTCATCTACTATCTCAGTCAAAATTTAGTCGGTCCTGAACGAAATTACTCACATGTTGAAAATCTAGCTTTGGTTATCGTCCACACAGTCCAACGTTTACGACACTATATATTGCTTTGAAAAAATACTGTGGTTGCCGATGTTAATCCATTTCAATATGTCCTCACTATACATATCATAGGCGAAAAATATAATAAATGGATTGTCATCCTACAAGAATTTGATCTCGACTTTGCTTCGACCAAGTCCAAGAAATCACTAGTTTTTGCAGAGTTAATATCCGATTTCCCACGATTAGACAAAGGTGTTATTCATGTCGATTCATTCGTGAATGAACACATTTTCGTTTTCTCGTCATCCAACCCCTGGCATGGAGTTATTGTTTTATATCTTCAAACCTTGAAATTCGCTCAGCATCTCTCGCAAGATGATTGACGACATGTTAGATACCGAGCCAAAAAGTATACAATTGTTGGTGACACTCTGTATCATCTAGGAATAGATAGCATCTTACATCATTGCTTAACTCACGAAGAAGCTGAGTTAGTCATTAATGATTGCCAAAAAGGGGCTTGTGGCGGTCATCTATCCGGGATTGCGACAACCCAAAAAATATTGCGAGTCGGTTACTTCTGGCCCTCCATCTTTAAATAATTGTATTGAAGTGGTTAAGAAGTGTCACCCTTGCTAGATGTTCACTCAAAAAATGTGCTCGCACCCATCTCCTCTCCACCTAGTCATTACCGTCAGTCCCTTCACTAAGTGGGGAGTAGATTTCATTGATTGCAACCCAACTTCGACTGGGGGGCATGAACACATTATCGTGGATGTCGACTAATTCACCAAGTGGGATGAAGCCATGCCTACCGTGAAATCCGAGTGGAAGACTGTAGATTTTTTCGTATTCAACCAAATTATCGCCTGGTTCGGTATCCTAAGTGATATTGTCACTGATCATGGAAGTCATTTTAAAAATGAGATGATGATAGAACTAGCATCTAAGATGGGGTTTAAACATGATCACTCGTCTCCTTATTACCCCCAGGAAAATGGGCAAGTAGAGCCCATCGATAAGTCTCTCAAGGCCATTTTACAAAAAAATGTCAGTCAGAGCAATTCCAACTGGCACATCATGTTATATCTCTCACTTTGGGCATACCAAACCTCAATTAAGAGTGCCACTGATTTTTCTCCTTTTTCAGTTAGTACACGATGTGGATTCAATACTTCCCATTGAATGCGAAATCCCTTCTCTCAAATTGGCAATTGAGCTCCTACCTGACACTTTGGATTTAGGGAAACGCCTTGTACACCTAGAGAGTCTTGATGAGCAGTGTCAGGATGCCTTTATGACTATCAAGGAAAAAAATAAATGTGTCAAGGTTCAGTACGATAAGTTTGTCTATCCCTGGTTGTATGCTGGGGGTGACTTGGTCCTCTTGTATGACCAAGCCAAAGAACTGCTAGGGGCAGGAACATTTAAACCCATGTGGCACGGTCCTTAGATCGTGCAACGCGTTCTAGAAAAAGGAGCCTACAAGTTGAAAGATTATGAAGGGAATAAATTGGTTGTGCCTAGAAATAGGCTCTACTTAAAAAAGTTTTACGCTTGAGCCCTGGGCTTGGGCGAAACCCTTTGTATACTAATGTAAATTTAGTGTATATACACCTTTTCCCTTTTTTTTGTCTTTGGCTTGCTTATTGAGTTTTCCCTTTTATTGGCAGATGTCAATGGAATCTTTGGTCTACGTAGGATTCACAGATGGCGCCAATCGTCATACATAGAACTTAGCTTCCGCCACTTGGGTGATTTACTCATCCAAGGGTCTATTGGTGTCTTTAGGTGGCATATGCCTAGGGCCATCCATGAATAATGTGGCCGAATATAGCGTCGTTATAGAATTATTGCGCGATGCTATCTCACATGGTATTCTCTCTATAGAGGTGTGCCTAGATTCTCAGTTAGTTGTACATCAGTTAAACGATCGTTACCATATGTGTGATCCAACGTTACTCCATCGATTCCTACGGGTACGTCTTTTAGAACGAAAATTTGATTTTGTTACATATTTTCACATTCCTAGAAGTTCTAATCATGTATCCGATGCCTACACTAATTATGTTTTGGATTTGCAGTTGTCACATTAATAAAGAAAAAAGGACCATTAAATCAATGTACACATTGTAAGATATAAGTACAACCAAAGATCCCTCCTTTTATATTTCCAAAAAATATGGTGTTTTATATTACAAAATTGGGGCTAAAACCCTCAAAAATACATATACAGTCGATATACATGTTCTACGACATCTACACTTGTGGCGCCAGATGAGTCTCGTGATAGAAAACCATAGTGTTGGTGAGACGCTGGAAGAATCATACCCATGCTCTAGGTACACCAACAACCTGCCTCTGCATGGCTTCAGGTAGATCATCCACCTAAACCATTGAAATCCTCTTTGTCAAACATGAGAGGTTTCCCTACACGTTTTGAAGGACTCTCTCTACCTCTCCTCCCATTGCCTCATCTGCCCAGTGCCTCCACCTGTGTCGTAGGAATCCCTTTGGCCGTTGTGGACCCACGTCTGCAACTACACAAGTATCAAGTTAATATTTAAAAGCACCATCCAATTTTTTTATTTTGTTCTTTTAAAATACAAAAATAAAAAAAATGAAATATATAAAAAACATTGTTTACTTATGGCACCATAGGCAGCTCTTGGTGGAAGCGTCATATCAGGATCACCTTTGAAATATATTCCTGCATAGGGATAGTCGTCTAGAGCTATGATTTGTCTCCCCCACCAGAAGAAAAAATCATCGTTGTAGGGTGTCACCACCCTAGCTCCCCCTTGCCGTCTCATGACCTCGACCCATCGCACCATAGCTGGATCACATGGCCCTATAGCAATGATCTCCACTCTAGGTCCCAGGTTTGGGATCCGCTTGAAAAGAAGATACAAAGGATATAGGCAAACCTAACGTTTCTTTTTACCCCCTGCTTGCACTCTGTCAGCTGACCTTTCATGTTGGTCAACAGTGAGGTACACCAATCGTACAGGGTAGCTATCACAAACTCTAGTGCGTAAAACATAAGCGGTCTTGATGCTTGATGCAGTGAGGCTGACCCTATGATCCTGGTAAGAACGAGCACAATAATCTTTAGGATAAGGTTACCTATAGCCCGGATAGGGATTTGACTTCCCACCATGGGAGTCCCTGCAACACAGTGGGCCTCGATGTATTCTTCGACCTTCATCCCACTTCCGACCCCACGTGACTTAAGGTCCACGACCTCTCCTCGACATGAAATCCCTGTCAAGAAGTAGATGTCCTCTACTTCGATCCTTAATGGTTTCCCATCAAGGATAAACCTCTCGCTATCTGGATCCCAATAGCCCACCAACATTTCCAATAACCTCACTTGGGCCCTCATTCCTTTGAGAGCCCAAAACTTGTATAGACCACATCTTTTTAATACCACTTGAGCCACTGGATTCCTTTCCACTATTGCATCTACCTTCTCATGATCTCTCTCCCTCCACTCCAACACCATCCTGCAAAAACCAAATCAATTTTTGAGTTAAAAACCTATTTTTTGCCATTTTGCGCACGTATACACGGTTTATCCAAGAACAGTCGCGGGTCAGGCCTGATATACACCCCCTGTAGTTCACACAGGGGCGTATATCTGGTCGTATACACAACATATTAGTAGAAAATTGCGTATACCGAAAAACAAAATTTGCGCCCTTAAAAACCAAAAAAATGGAGCCCAATTCAAAATTGTAAGCCATTGAATTTGAAGAGGATGGGATGAAGAGTTACTTGAACCAGACGGCTTGCGATTCCATTGTCTATTTCTCCCACGATCCTCGTTTGAATTCTAGAGGTATGTTAGTCCAAATTGCACTATTTTGGGTGAAAATGAGAATGACATAGTAAATTGTGATTTTATTACTATTTATAAAACATTTTTACCCATTTGATATAGTTTTATGCCATTATTTTGTCTATTGGAGTAATTCAAAAGTGGTTTTAAGCTTGTTTTTGTAGTTTCGACTCAATTTTCTTACAGATTTCAACGTCATGGTTGGTCGTTCGTATCCTCAGGTAGGTATATTCATAACCTAGCATATAGGATAGGTTTTCACTACATCGTGCAGTTTTGCATTATCCTCCAATTACCACTTTTTACGCCTTAGGTACAAACCCATTTATTGTGACGCATTAACCTCCATCTGCTATCATAGCATCGTTAATAAATGGTAGAGACTTACCAAACATAGGTACCCTAGTTAGAACCTCTTTGTCATTTGGGGCCCATGCCGAAATTTTTTCCTTAAGACCGGGAGTCCATTAGAATTCGATACATGACTTTACAATAAGCCTCATTTCTCATTCATGCACACGTGGCCCTATTACCCACGGACTCCCAAAAACATGAGTCTTAATTAAGCTCTTTTCTGTCTTGTTACTAAAAATTGAAAAGATCGCCGAGTGATTTGTCCCTTTCACACTCGTTAAAATTGGATTTGAAAGATCATGAGTCTTAGTTAAGCTATTTTCTGACTTGCTATCAAAAATGGAAAAGATCGCCGAGTGAACCTGTCTTCCTCACACTCATAAATTGGATTTGAAAAGACGTCTATTTGTCACAAGTTTATCCCTTTTTCACACCAAGTAGACTAAAAGATACAAAAAAAGACATTTTTGGCATTAAATTTTGATTGCATCTCATGCCCTTGCTTGCAGTATTGAGCCTTTAGCCGGTTCTCGCTTTGCATTATAAACCATGGCCCAAGAAGTTTGCATCCTCAACCAAGCAAAGCCTTGTCTATATCCTTCACAATTTGACACCGTATACCTTGGAGGGAACATCACCCCGAGTATCCATCTCTCACATGCATTTTGTTGCATTGAGCATAGGTACATTCCACTGCTGGAACTAGTTTTGCTTACTTGTGACACTCGTTCCCTCCTCTGTATCATAACAGTCACTTGTTATAAAAAAAAAAAAATACGGGCGGGAAGGGAGTACTATATTGTAATTGGGAGTAGTCATGTCACCTTTGAACATAGCACAAAGTTATTGAGTCCTTATGTCATCATAATTTTGGGTTTAGCATGGCCTTAGGAAGCTGATCTCGTTACATAATTTTCTCTACCGACTGGTTAATCTTCCAGCCACTATAGAGAACATTATGGATGCCTCCTGCATCTAATTGTCAAATCATTAAGTCTATGCTTCCAGAGTCCACCGTATGTCTCATGCTCTTGTTCAAAGGAAGTCTATCAACCTATGTCGGCCACTCCTCAGAAATATTGACTTTGCATGTCAGCCATACCCTCAGTTTGTCTTAGAATCACATGATACTTTGGTGATCTTATGATACACCCTGGCCCTACTTTCATCATTGGTAGGTCACCTTGAACCCAAAAATCGACATTTCATCATGGGTTGTTGACTAGGTGGTTTCCCTTGTGTTCGACGGTAAGACATCTATTCACACTTTGGGATTCATGCAGTGTCTTGGATGCCATTAGCCTTATTGGTGGTTTCCTCACCTTTGTCAACAATTTTCATCACTAGCTTCTATTTAGAGGGTCTTTTTCGTGTACCACTTGCATTTGGCACACACGAAAGACGCACAAGGTCGTTGGTTCATGAACATGTTCTTCGTTTGATCTCCACCAAATCATGAAGCTCCTGCTTTGTTCCTCGTGCTGATTGATGAGAGATGCCTCAATAATCTCCTTTCAGTGGGTCTCTTTCCATCGAATTCAGCTCATGTATTCTAGATACGAGACTTACATTTTTATGAGTACCTTGAGGTTTGCAGTCATTAGTGGCAGGTTCTCTCGCCATTGACAGATGGGAATACATCAATGTCTCCTAATCAATGGATCTCTAAAATGTTCGACACCAGCTCCTTTATTCACATTTGTAGAGATGTACTCGGTGCCTTGATACCTACTTTCATAATTGGTAGGTTGTCTCGCGTTTGTTAACGGTATACCTCAATGACTGGTAATAAATGAGGTCTCATCATGTTTGACCTCAACTCATTTATTCACATGATGTAAACTTGCACCATTGGCGGATTGTATTGAAGACTTGAAGACATCACTTTGTAGACACAGCTTTCCTGAGTTGTTGCTTCCATTTCATCGGACCAGTACATGTTTGACTTCAACAATCATTGGAGATTATATTGTACTCCATGGTATATAGATATCTTCAGATTGATTTTGAGACTGGTTTCACTGGGCCTTGTTCGTGACTATGACAACTATTGGCATATAACCGCATTTATATTTTCCTACTCATGGCCATGAACACTTGTTGGTATATTTTCCACATGGATATGCATTGTATTTTCTACAACCATGTATGCAAAGTTAGTACATAATGTAATGAGCAATTGAGTTCATCTAGCTGGTTCTCTACCACTCCACTTTTGGGTAATTTATAATGTATTTCGGCCATCGCAGATACTCCTCTGATCTCACACATTAGGGGGCATCTATTATAGAAAGATTTGCCTCACCATTGCTATCTTTCACAGAGGTTCGTTTTCCATTTCCCTATGCAAACTTATCAACCCCCTTTTTGATAAATCCAGAGCCAAAATTATATATTTTTCCACATATACGCTTCCTAACTGCTTTTCAAGATGCATATACACTTGCTGCTCCACTACATCTCGCGTATATCGAGATTTGTGCCAAAAAATACAAAATGAGGTCGGGTTTCCATGTCACGACAAATAATCTCTAATATTTGGCCTTCCATATATTGGAAACATTCTGAATCGACCCTTCAGTTGCATTCTGGAGGCTATAAGAGCACAATTTCGAGCTATGGAAAAAGGGAGAGAAAGCATTCAACTTTGAGAGCAAAGTTACTCTGGAGAAATTACTTCATATTGAGTCTGCATCCGTTTGTCCCTCAAGTCTGAACATAGTGTTCAGCCCCCAAGCTCTTCCCTTATTGTCAAGAGGATCTCATTATCTCTTTGCTATGAGCTTTCCTTTGGTGGAGGATTGAAGTGGTGGAGACCCAGTTGGAAGGAACTTGGTTTCTTGGTTTCGAACCGTGTCGACACGGAAGTCTGTAATGTTGATACTTATGTTGAACAATTATTAATAGAAATACTCCTTTCTTGTCCTATCGATATATTGCAAATATATGATTATTATCCATGGGAATGTTTGTAATGTTTATTAATGGATTGTGCTATCGGATGTGCTAACTCATTTTATATATTGTCACTATATACTTGCATCGCTTGTTTGTTGAGAACTTCTTACAGGTGTAAAGCTTTGGCTCAAAGTGCTCAACAATGGAACGACATCAAACGATTGGATCGAGGTAGGTTTATTCCTCATATTGCACATTAGTTTATATAGCACATGTTGGAATTGAGTTGATTTCTGCAGTCATACCTGTTTGTTGTGGTTTACCCTTGGCCATAGAGAGTTTTTCCCTTGTAACAGGTAGTTAAGGTAGCACTTGATGTTGATGGGTTCATTGAGGATGAGCCCAATGTGGATGGAATCGAAGGAGAAATAAAAGGAAATCTAAAACAATATGCTACAGAGAGAGTATGAACCTTTTTCATATAATGGGGGAAGCCTTAAAGCCTAAGGGGATGCTTATGAAAATGGGGTTTCACTATCATTCCTAACTACTTAAAACTCTTGATGAAATTGCGAATTAATATTATTGAGGATAAGTGGAGTGGAAAATAATATACTCAAAGTAAAAATGTGTTTAAATTGAAACTGTGTGCTTAGGTGATGCAACAAATGGGTTATATGTGTTTTCCAAAAAAGAACAAAAAATGTGAATATTTGAAGTACAAGTCATCATCCCATGAAAAGTAGAAAAAAATGTCCTAAGGATCTAATGTAATTCATCTCAAATCACATATAGAATTAGGGCCTTCCAATCAATCTCAATGAATCACATTGAAGTCCATTGAAGGAGTGAGTGAAGGTGTGAAATATATATTTATAATGAAGGGAATTGGAGGAATCTTCCAACGACTAAAAACTATCTACTTTAGGTTACTCCTCAACCCATGAAAGCCACCTCAACGGAAATATATGAATGACCACTAAGATACCTCTTCACAAATGTGTACAAGGGTTAGGTAACCAACAATCAAGGGGTTAAAATACAAGTTAAAGGATCTTGAAGGGATCCTTTAAACTAGTGACATGAAATTTTCATTAACACTTAAGAGTGCACCCTATTTTTAAATGGGTTTACCAAAGCCTTTATAAACGATGTTAAGGTACCCTAAAGGAAACAAAATATGTCTTAAATGTGAATTATTGTGGAAAATGATTTGGATGCCTATGCCTATGATCTTAACCTAACTAAAATATCATTTTGTCTCTCAAGTGAGGAGTTTAGTTGGTTAATGATTTATGTTGTTGATTTTAAAAGGTTCATATTGGAATCATGAACCAAAGATATACATTAGGTGTCAAGTATGTGCACAAGTGGTGTGACTTACTAAATAAAATTATGAAAATTAAATAAATATTGCTGAAAAATGAAATGCCAAATGAACTAATAAAGAAGGTGATAGATGAACTTGATAAATACTAAATAGGGTAATAGTGTGATAACCACAATCATGTAATCGAACTACAACACATGATTATTACATATATTTCTAACAAAAATATACATGCTCCTCACAAGAAAAAGACTAATAGTTGCGCCCTAAGCCAAAAATGAAAAAATATGGGTTCAAGAAAAAATGACACTTTTTGGGTAGCTATTAAGGAAATAGTAAACATAAGATAGATATTACTAACTACTAGAATGTAGAAACTAAGCCTAAAAAACCAAGGACACGGTTTATGATCAAAGTCCCCAGTGGAGTCACCGATATGTTGTGGGTATTTTGTGAGGGGTGTGTGCAAAAAAACCTTAATTTACTTGGTTGTGAAACTCAGCAGAGACACAATAAAATAAAAGAGAAAAGGTAACCATACTAGCATCATCATTAACCTTAAAATATGAAACAATTAAAATAAGCTCTAAACTATGGATTTATTACTTTGTATAAGGTTCCAACACAATGATTCAGGGGAAAAAAAGAAACGATTTATTATACCAATGGAAAGGCATGAAACTTAAAATAAACACTTTGGAAGAGTTTTTGGAGTAAGGTGGGCTCCAAACCATCCTTAGGAGGGTCCTTTTATTTTGGTAGACTCAGTCTCCTACTCTCTTGGTATTGTGAGTAAGTTGCATTGTGTTTCACTACAACCAAATGGAAAGAGAGCGAGAAAATAGTGAGGAATGTAGGAGTGGGAAATAGGTTTCCTTAACTCACTAATGGAATTCAACAACACAATTTTATATGAAATGCATCCACATGGTATTTTCTTCTACAGGTGAATAGTAGAACCCCAATCTAGAAGAAGTTCTTTGTTAACTCTCTTCATGCATTAATGATATTTCATAATCTTAGTGGGAATTATGGAAGATTAAATCATTGGAATTTATAATTATTGGGGTAAAAACAAGTACACATATATGCACTACACTATGTAAACAAGCATGTATGCATTTATGAGATATGAGCTAACTATTTTTGAATTAAAAAGGGTTGCAAGGTTTTCAAGGGTTTTACTATGTGACACATGTAGAAAATAGAAGATAATCCATGATAGCCAAAAAATGATCAATTGATGGTTTTGACCAGGCTTACTGAGGTACAAAAAATCCATAACATTATGTGATAAGATGTGTGATGTGGATAATACATGAATAGATGATTTTTTTAGTACATTTTCTCAAAAGGAATACATCAGAAAAATTAAGGCGATAAGAATATTTTGATATTTCATAGGCCCTGTGATGGAAAAATTGGCAAATATAGATAGTTCAGAGGAAGTTTTACATGAAAATTTAGTAAATAATTTTACTTAGGGATCTCCAAGGCCTAGTGAAAGGGAATAATCCATGATTGAGTGCACTAAACTTTTATAGGAAGTATGGAGACTCCACACCTAATTTTAAAAAGGAGAAGGCTAGTGTCTAACCATCCTTGAGACAAAAAATAGTTTAAGAAGGATGGCCCAAATACAAATCAAGGAATGATGAGTGATGAAGAAACACCTTAACAAAATGTAACATTGTTTTTAAGATATACACAAAGATAAAAAAAATTGACATTTGGAATAAAAAAACACAAGGAAGATCCAAGTTCAAGCAATAATAATGATTCTAATGATCCTAATTCTCATGTTTAACACCAAGAGGAGGATATTGAATTAGGAAGGATTCAATTCCATGAGGTTGTGACATAAAAATTAGACAAAGAGTATCTTTTTCCCAAGGTATATTTCCATAGTTTACAAATGGGGTTTGAAAGAGGAGGTCTAGAAAAGGAGGGCAGGGGATCTTGGAGGCATGTGGATCCACTAGTATCACCAAATAAAAGGCCTTGATTTTGAAAATAAACGTAAATTTTCAGATGGAATTATTTTTGTGTTAATTGTTAATTAATCTCAACAAATTTTATCCCAACAATTTTAGAATGGAAGCTGGAGTAGTTTATCTTTGATCCAAATTCTCAAGGACAAAATGCATGAAGTTCTTCACAAATTTCATCCAATGTTGTAGGAGTTGGATAACCTCTAGAAGAACATAATAATGTGGATGGAAAGAAGGAAAATGATGATAAGAAAATGAATTTTTATGAATTAGAAGAAGACCTAGATGCCAAAAAGGTGAAGAAGGAACGTGGAGAAACCACACTATATTACATTGAAAAATTTGAATCCTTCCCCTCTTCCTAAACATACCCTTCCTACAGTTTCCTTTACCCTATTGATCCCACTTTTTCTTTTGTCATAATGTTTATAGAATCATCCACCTTTATGACTAACTTATTATATTTCTATAGAACCTTTCACTGTTCAAGTCAAATTTCCAAGGGAATTCCCTCTTCACCTTTCCCTAACGATTCAATCACATTACCAATGGTATCCTCTATGTTTTCTACATCCTCCCAAATTACTCCTCCAATTCTCTTCCCCGATGGTTCCTCTTACCCCATTTGCAACCCATGGCTTACAACAACATTGATGTGGACACAAATATCAAATTGGGTATGGTACCAAGAAAACTAGTAGTAATAAGTGGAAGAAACAATATAGAATAGATTTATGTACATATGGTCCAACACATATTAGAATGTTAACTATCATGTTAATAAGCTATTGGAAGGTAGTAAATAATCATTATGGAACCTAGAGTAGTGAATCCAAAGATCAACTGTAGCCAAATCATTACAACACAGATGGAGTATTCATTGATTTAAACCAAGTACCCACCAAAGAATAGATACAATTGTCCGTATAATCAATTGAAGGATTTTATTATGGATATGAGAGGAGTGCACACGATGATGCTAAAATGATTACACAAAACGAAATGTCTCAAAATTAACTTGAGAATGAAAATAATTAGGGGAGAGATAAACAAAACATAATTAAGGAATTGAAGGTTAAAAATAGGGAAGATTAAAATGTGGTTAGATAAGCATAACATTTCCTTGTAGCTTAGGTGAGTCTAAAGTTTAAGAACAAAAAACTCTTTGTAAAAGAAAATTCCTTAGAAAAGTAGGTGGAATCACTATGAATGGATTTACATGATGCATGTGCCAAATTTGACAAGAAAAATCAAATCACATATTTGGAAGGGTATTACAATACCAAACTACCCAATATAATTCCCTACAATAAAAAGTAGCAAACCTAGAGGATCAAAAATAGGACCAATTTTTATCATAATGACTAAAATAAATGTAAAAGGATGCACAAAATAAGAACAACTAGATCTTCAATATCAAAGGAAAAATGAATGAAAATAGTGATAAATTTTGTGTTACGAGAGGAAAGGTGAAGATGTTTGAAGGTGAAATGTGACAAGAATCCCAACACATAGTCGAGACATTGAAATCGATGGAAGAGTGAACAACTACAATGGAGACAGTAAACAAGAACTTGAAAGGGATCAAATGATTGAAGTTCATAAGACTTTACGAAAGATTACTAAAGTTTACAAGGTATCATTGATGCATTTTCTTCATGTCATGGATGAACTATATGGTTAAAAAAGGAAAATTAGAGAAGACATGTCCCAAATTAAAAAGGAACTCATTGATCAAATTCATGTTTATGTAAATTTAAATCATTTGGCTATGGAGGTAGTGTATCTTCTTAAAAAATAGTCTTGTTAAAGTGTCAAGAAAATTTATGAGAGGTGAAGGAATTAAAAAAAAAATGGAAGGTCCTACTGTTATAGCACAAATTTCCACATCTATGCATTTGTGACATGGCCCAATCCTTTTCCCTAGCTTGCTAATCAAAATCCAAACTTCCCTCATCAAAGTCACCTAAAAGAATGAATTTTTATTATATATGTGGGTTTCCTTTGTGAAACATGTGAATATCCATGCCTTGCTATCTTGCAACCCGCATATGCCCTAAAATAAATTGAAAAATAAAATAATTCCACATTTTTGTGTGGCGATTTTAGTTGGGCTCGTTTCCCAAACTCCCTGGGCCCATACCAAATAGAATTCAACCTATTTAACCTCTCAAAGATGGTACAAATGCACCATTGTGGGAATGGATGAGGAGGAAGAACTGAGGTGAAATATCATGCTGACAAAATTTAGCAAGCTTCCCTACCCCTTCATTCTCTAAGTAGCATCCCATACCTGGAAAATCCTTTTACATTGTTCCTTCTTTCTCTTTATAACTATAGGGTGTGTTCCTATCCCTGTTGAGTTATCCAAGGAAGAGCCTTCCCACTGATTTGATGCTTGAATGTCTTTGGAGGAACCCATGGCAGTTGGCTATGAACTAATATCGAAGGTGGAATCATGATGTAACTACCTTTCTCGCATTGTTGTCAATAGAAGAGTTTTCTTTCCCTCCTATTGTGTGTTTATTGGTTCATTATATGTTAATGTATTTAATGTATATTTGGATCTATGCACATGATATATGCTATTTGAATGTATAACTACCTTGTGGAAACCTATTCTTGGTTTCCTATTGCAGGCTAGTTCGAACAGAGATGAGGAATGATTCAACAAGTGAGAGTGGGGATCAACATCGAATAAAGGATTCAAGGTGTGAGGCCTCTCTCTCTCTCTCTCTCTCTCTCTCTCTCTCTCTCTCTCTCTATACAAGTATTTATTTCTTGAATGCATTGATATAGATGAGGGTAGTTTCTATCTTCTAAATTTGATCTTGCTATGCTTTGACTTAACCCAAGGTCATGGGGGAAAAATCCCTTAAAAAAAATTGGCGACCATACCAGGGATTCTTTCTCCTAGTTTGGGTCGGGTGTCTTGTGTGCCCTTTTTTATTTCTATGATTTTTCCTATTTTCTAAGATTTTTTCAAATCTTTTATTATCTAGAAACGTTTCCATAAGTTTATGGGATTCTCCCTATGGAAAGTCCTTTTTATTTTTCCAATTTTATAGAGTTATTCATGTTTTTTTGTTACATCAATTGCTTATATCTATGATTTTAATGTGTATTACCCACATACATCCATGAGTCTTAGTTCACACAATCGCGGACCTGTGAGGAATTTGTGAATTTGTTTTCTTTCTTCAGTTTCTGGGAGATTTATGGGTTTCTCTAGGTCATTGTCAGTTTCCCGGGTTTGTGATTGCTTTGTATTACCATGTGTAAGCTTGTGAAAACATTTAGATAATAAAAAATCTTGCTCTTGGCTTCCTAGTGTTCTTTGTTTCCCAGTGTATCCTCCAGTTTCTTTTAGCATATTTTGTTAGTTTTGCTTTTAGATTTCATTTTTCTACTAGTTTTTTTAGTTTCAACAAGAAAATGAAAAAAAAAAACTAGTTTTCTACTAGTTAAGTTTCTTTCTTTCTCTGCATTGTTTGCATTGTTATTTAAAAAAGAAAAATATATTAGCATAGGTTTTAATTTTATTCTCATAAAATCATTTCAAAATAAAAATAAAAATAAGAAAGAAAATCCTTTGGTTTTTCTCTTTTGTATTTTGCATCAGAAAAGGAAAACATTGGATTTCAAGCTTTGAAGGATTGTCCATGCATTTTCTTGTTGAAACTCTTTTTCGATGTGAAGTTTCATTTTTGTAAGAATCTCAAACAACATCAGTTTCACCTCCACACCCCTTGAGTAAAAACAACCACTAAAAAAAATGCTAAACTTAAAATGTACTAGAATTTGTTTCTAGGGTTCACAAACAAGTTTAGGGTTAGGGACTTGGATTATGATTGGAGAGATAACTCTCCAAGGGCATTGAAAAAACATAGGATTTTGAGCTAGGGAAATTTAAATCCAATTTTCATATAAGTATAGTCGAGATCCTCCTCTAATAGAGGAGCTAAACATGAGGTCATGTGAAGGAGAGCCAAGGATATGCCACTCCAAAGCTTAACTGAGCGTAGTGGAGAGATCGTATATTGGGGGTTTCGTTAGTGCCTTTACCTCGGTGAGAGGTGGAACTTTCGAAGAATCAAGTTTTTTTACCATGCCCATATGTTTTATTGAAACTATTGATTGTACCCCCCATATGTTGACTACGAGTTGGTGACCTTAGTGGATTTTCTTAGGGATCTAAGAGGTGATTGCAAGGAATTGTTGTGGTACCTAGGGCATATTTCGTATCACACTTTTCATTACTGTTGAAGGGTGCCCCACGAAGCGTGGGTGCTTGCACAATATAAGGATGGTTAGTGGAGGTTAGGATAACTGCTTCTCACTCCTTTGTTCATTGGTCCATAGGAATTAATCAACCCATGCCTTCATCCAGAAGGTCCCTTTCTAGTTTTTCATTACTTTGGACTTAGGACCTCATCCACCTGGGATGAAGGTTTGGAGAAGTTGTTTTCATGTGATGTTTCTCTTAGGAATTTTTATTGGAGTGTTTCTTTGTAAAGTTGGCCTTATTTTGTTTCAATATCACTGCTTTTGGATCATTTATTTAGCATGGTTGACCAACATCTCCATTGGTCAGGAAGGACCCCTGGTATTTCTCTTGAAAGTGTGGATTTTCCTCCTAGAAGGCATGAGTTTTTATACCATTAGTTCATCAAAATCAATGCCGGAGACACTTGTGGACATGAACAATCCTGCAAGGGATGAACCTGTGCATAAGAACAATATGACCAAATTTCTCGAGGATACAAACCAAGGGAACCATGCCCAAAGGGATTCTTGTGATTTTCCTTTCTTTGGAAATGTTGGTGTCCCCTTGATGGCCACTTTGAACATTCCTGGGTTGAATGTAGGACTACTAGTTTGGTTGTGGACCACTCCAGATGTATTGAATGATCTTGATGCTTCTCAGATAAGAACCTTATATTAGGGACATCATATGGATTTTGATCCTTCACCTTCTGCATCCACAAAGTTTACTTCTCCTCCTCCTCCCTCTTTTGGTGATAGTATTTCTACTAGTAACTAGAATTATAAAAGGAATAGGAAGAGGATGAGTAAGAAAAATAAGTCACCAACCTCTACTAGTCATGTTGGAAACCTGTCACCAGCCCCTGCAAGTCATGCTGGAAGCATAATCCCAGTCACTGCAAGTCATACTGGCATTAGGTCACCAACCTTTGCGATCCATGTTGGATATTGGTCATTGACCTTTGAAAGTCATGTTAAAGACCAAAAACTAGCCTCTACAAGTTATGCTAGGGGCTTGAGTTCAATCACTACAAGTCATAATGGAATTAATTCACCAACCTCTAGTAGTCATGTTGGAGATAGGTCAACAATCTCTGCAAGTCATGTTGAATACCAACAACCAATCACTGTAATTAATCCTGGGGACATGAGTCCAGTCACTTCTAGTCATATTGGCATCGAGTCATCAACCTCTGTGAGTCATGTTGGAGTCTTGTCACCAACCTTTTCTATTCACGTGGGAGACAAGCAACCAACCTCTGCTAGTCATGCTGGGGGAAACCCATTGGCCACTGCAAGTCATGATGGAGGCATTGATATGGTTAAGACTCCTAGATGTATTGGATGTAAGCCCAATTTCCATTGTAATATTTTCAAAAGAGATCAACTTACTCAATTGTGCCCTGCTATTTCCATGGTAAAAGAAGTGTGGTCCTTTTCTGAAGACCCTTCTAGTTCTGAGTCATCTTCGGTTTCCCAACAATCTATTCAATCATTGGTTGATGAAGTGGTCATGCTGATGCGATATTCGGTCGATACCACTCTTGTTTTGGGGGGTTATGCATATCTTGATCATGTTTTCTCGCATCCTATTCAACTAGTGGTTGAGGAAGTGGTCATGCTGATGCAATATTCGGTTGATACCACTCTTGTTTTGGGGGGTTATGCATATCTTGATCATGTTTTCTCGCATCCTATTCAACTAGTGGTTGAGGAAGTGGTCACGTCGATGCAATCTTCGGTCTATCCCAATCTTCTCTTGGAGAGTGACAAGTCTAAGGAAGTGGTATCACCAATGCAATCTTTGGCTAATCCCACTCCTATTTCGAAGAGTGATTTTTATTTTGATCATGTCCTTATCATTTATTTTTCAATAGCTTCTGAACAAGGGGGAATTCCACTCTCATCGAGTACACTCCCTTCAAGTCCTAGGATGGTTTCCTTTTATTTGAATGATCTTGTAGAGACCCACCTTCCTTCTTCTACACCCTTCCAGATAATGGTTGGAGTTAATTCATTAGGAATTCACCAAAGTATTTTAGATGAAGGATCCTCTATAAGTATTTTATCATCCTTGAACTAGAAAGATTTGGGTTCTCCTAAGCTTGTGTCAGCTACTAGTGAGCTGCTGGATTTCGACAAAAGACCTAGTGAATGTATGGGGATTCTTCCTCAGTTTCCTATCATGTTAGGTGTGAAAACTGTTCTAGTTTGTCTGTTAGTGGTGTGAGGCCCTTTAGAATTTAATATGATTCTTGGGCATGATTATGTGTATACGATGAATTATGTGGTGTCTACACTCTTTTGTGTGATGAATTTCCCTCACAAGGAAATCTTTCACTATTGATCAACTTTCATCACATAATCACCACCCTAGTTCAATTTTAGCTCAAGTCCCCCCTTTATGTGTTCCTAGTGTTCGAGTAGACTCTACCCTTCCACGAGTGAATTATGTGGCATCTTATCCTTGGTGTCCAACTACTCCTAATAAGGGTCCTTTACAATTATGTTCACCTTCTCAAGACAAGGTCTCGACAATTTATCAGGTGTTTTGTCTGATGGGGCATGGGAGCCCTTTCTTCCCCCTATTGGTCCGAGTTATCTGGTGTTTCCTCTTGATTCTAATCTTGTTTTTGTAATACCTCAAGCCCTGGTATTGGTGAGTTTTTGAGTCCCAGTTTCATGGATGTTGAATTTCCTTCAGATGAGGATATCCTTGGAGCTATGAGTATGGATTTACGACCTCCTCCTGAACTGGAAGTTTTACAAGTTGGTTACCAACAAAACCCTTGGCTTGAGCCTAGAAATGGGCTCTACCTGGAGCACTACTATGCATAAGTCATAAGGCTTTGCAGTGCATTGTACATATTGTATTTTTAGGGTTTTTGGTTTTCAATCAGTATCCCATAATACTTGTTTTTATCAGAGGTTTCTATATTGGACTTATTAACTTATGGGTAAGTGTTTTTTGTCTTATATATAGAACATTGGAGACATTTTCTTTGGTGCATTTTCTTTCCATGTCAATCCATTATGACAGGTAATGATCTCGAAACTGGCATATAGGTTAGATTTTCACCTTCATGCATTTTTTTGTTATCTATTTCCTGTTTCATTTTCTCTTAGGATCAACCCCACTGAGTTGCGGCACAAAAACTTCTCGGTTGTCTAGAAGTGTTGTGATTCACATGGTAGAGCCTACCTTCCATGGGAATCCTATTTTAGAATCCCTTTGTATTTTGGCTATCATGCTGCAAGATTTCTATTAGGCTCAGGAGTCATGTTAAGACCTTTCATGACTTTGTATTGAAGCTTCACATCTTCTTCTCAATATTTTTCTAGCCATTACCTACATGACTCCCCCTAACATATTCTGATACTTATGTCAACATTTCTTTGGATTCTTCATCTGGTATTGTTTTATTTACTGGTATATAGGTAGGTTCCATTCCCTACACATTGCATTTATCTATATCACTCACATATCTTCCATAGGATCCACCTCATTCATTTTCGACATCATACCTTCAAGCTACTTAAAGGTGTCGCTTATAGATGGTAGAGGATACCTCTCTATGGGTGTCTTAGTTAGTACCTCGCTGATGTTTTTTCACCCATGTTGCAGTTTATCTATAGGCAGAAAATACCTCTGTAGTCCCGCCATGTCTTTGCATTGAAGCCTCACAACTTACTCTCAATATTTTTCTAGCTAACTCAAATTGACTCAGTGAATAATTTTCTACAAATCCTAGATCCTCAAAGTAAATGAATGATATGGATTATTTTTGGAACATAATGAAAGCAGAGATATTACAATGAAATACTCATGAAAATTTCCAAAAATGGAGAATTAAAAAAATACTTTATTTCTATTAATGAAAGAATTGTAAAGAGACTGTAAAAATACAGAGTGCAAGACTTGCTAGAATGGTGGCATCTTTATCTCTGAGAAGAGATGTGACAACTACACTCATTCACCAGAAGATGATTACAATGAGGCTCTGAAGGCCTTTTTATGATAAACATGAATGCAAAAACCCTAGACATCCAAAAACCTAACCCTAGGAGATGAAATGCCAAAAGTCATGTGGGCCATGTTTGGGTAAGTTAATACATTAACTTCCCAGGGTCATAACTTTTGCATAAGATCTTAGTTTTAGGTGAGTGATAGCCTGTTGGAAAGGTATTTTCGAGAATATGCATTACACCGTCAAACTTTGACTCTATCTACAATTTGATTGTGGTGAGCCAAAAAAACATTGTTTAGGGACCCAAAAACGGCCCTAGAAGTATAGCAATATGCGTTGACATGAAAACATACAAAATAAGCTAGTTGTATTAGGTGGGAGGCCACCAGTATCCACTTGGAAGATGTGTAGGGCTTCATATAGCCCCGAAAGTGCAGAACCCACAATTATAGAGAAGTACAAAATAACACATTGAACTAAAAACTAACAAGAGGAGCTAGTTGGAATAGGTGGGTGGCCACCAATCTCCACCTGAATCAACGAACCCTTTGGGGAATTACTAGAAGCTACGGATTCGTTAAATGAGTCACTATTTTCAATTTCATGAAATCCTTTAATTGATTGAAATGTGATATATTAAGTAGATTATGGAATTAAAATACTTATTAGGGATATCTAGGAAAGGTTTGTAAGGTTAGTACTAGTTCATAATGTTTTTGAGATATCAACAAATACAATATTGCAGGGATATTTAAAAAAAAAAGGTGTTGAACTTGTGAAGGAAAACATGATATACCTCCATGATGTTATGATAATTGCAATGATTTATTTATCTTTATGTTGTGCATTTGAGTTATTGGATTTAAAGTATTAGGGGAATTTTGAGGTAAAAAATGGGCCTCAAAACAAAAAAATTAATATCAAAACCAACTTTAAAAGAAACAATAGGATTCAAGATGATGTTGTTAACCGTAAGGATAAATATTTTTGTAGGGAAAGGAAGAAAAATAATTTTTTTGACTTATCTCCTTATATATTTACTCAGATTTCAAGTGTAGTCACTTGTTGGATGCATAATTAGATTCTTCCTCCAACGAGTACCCATTGTGCATACTTTTGACAAACCCATAGTGAGATAAACCAGAATACGTGAAAAATGTGTGTGAAAGAAATACACTTTTTTCCTCCATGTATTTCTAGTTTATCTCACCACAGATCTATCAAAAGTATGTAGAGTGGGTACTCTTTGGAGGAAGAATTTAATTCTGCATCCAATGAGTTTCTACACTTGAAATTTGAGGAAACATATACAGAGATAGGTCGAAAATATGAGGAAAAGGTACTTTTCTTCCTTTCCCTTTGAAAATTTATAACTCTTATTTTATTATTTTCTTTAGGAGGTCCATTTTAGACCTCAAATTTCCCCTAAAAGAACATATTCTTTTATACTTTTTATTTTTAATTGAGCTATATTCTCATCATAAATAGACATAAAATAAATTGAAAAATTGACATACATGCTTGTATAAGATATGAAACATAGATTCGTCATCTCTATAAGATTTTCCCAAATCCGTATACTAACTCCGAACTATGCTAAACAAAAATTCCTTTTCAAGACCACTTTTACACCATTTTCATATTGGCTTACCAAGACAATATGAAAAAAATTTTCAAGACCATTTTTCATCATTTTATTTGCTATCAAACACCCTAAAATATCATTAATGCAAGCTTAGTATCCTTACTTATTTGTGAGATTCCCTTAAAAGTGAAAATTCGTGAATCCCTACAAAACAAAAAATACATGAGCATGATGAGGATAATTTTTTTAAAGATGATTATGGTAAATCTAGTCTAACATAGTTTGATAGGAATACAAAAATTATAGCATGACATGAAAATTCATTGCAAAAGGTATGCAAATAAGGAGACAAAAAACCCTTAGGGTTTTTCTTCATGGAAATATTTTATTTTTGTTGGATTACTAAGAGGGGGAGTGAATCAGTAATAGATATTTTTAATCCTTTTAGCCATGGTATGTAAGTGTTATTTATATTTATGATCAATATACTATTATCATTCAACAAGTGGAGAGTAAATATATCATGAACAATGAACAATCATACACATAAACAATACACCAATAATTTTACGTGGAAACCCAATGCGGGAGAAAACCGTGGAATGATTTTTCTTATATGTATTTAAGAATTACATTCATTGGAAGCACCAACTTCCTTTGTTCTTCAACAACAACTGGAAGGAGGCTTCGACCCCCTATATTTTCAGGTTACAGCCCGAGGGAAGCTCCAACTCCCCAATTCTCTAGCTACAACCAGAAGGAGGCTACAACCCCCTATGTTCTTTGGCTGCAATTGAAAGGTGGCTACAACCACCTATCCTTGCCCCATCCTACCACCCTGAAATATAAGTGCCAAATGATGAAACCACTGCCACACTGTCACTATGAGATATAGCATTGTAAACCTATACCGACCTTGTACCAACAACCTATAACCAATCTATGCCATTGACCTATAACCAACTTGTACCTATACTCAACCTATACCAAAGAAACCCAACATGTACGTGACTTTTATATGCTACAACCCACGTATTTACACACCCTGTCTATGCTGCAACCTGTGTATGTACATAACCTATCTATACTACAACCTACATACACCTTCATTAAGCTAGGGTTTTCACATTTTATGAAACTTCAAACACTTTGTTGCCTCTGTCACATCAACCTACAACTTGTCACTGTGTCTTATACGTATTTTTTCCCCATGCATACATCATCTTATACATTCCCTAACCAAGTGCATCTATGTCTCTCTAGTAATGTTCCATACATGTGTGTAGAATCATGAACAAGTGTATAATACTCACATGGAATAGACATCAAACCCTTACTAATATGCATCCTCACACCATACAAACAAATTCACAAGCACTTCATAACCAAAACCCTCAACCATGTACCAAGAAATACAAACTATGTCTCAACACTTGAACCAACAAGATGAGCCAATGAATAATACCAACATATTGATGTTGTATTTCTGTAGATCTAGCTCATACCATAATGTCCATACAACCAACACCCTCTCTAGGTAAAAACCTTAAAATATCATAACCATGTCACATGGAGACAACAATATCCAACTACACATAAGAATATGACATACCTTTTGAATCTGTAGATAGATCTATTGTACCTGATCATTGCAGACCTTCCTAGAAGCTTGCTTTCAGATTCCGAGAACCCAAAACCCTCAACAACTCAAGATTTCATGGATTTTACCACATGTATGTTCCTTCTTATACTTCTAGCCTGCGTACGTATGCACCCTCCACTGCAGCCCGCGTACACCTAAAAAACTAGGGTTTTTTCAGGATTTTTGCAATTTCAAAACTTTCACTGTCAACCCTTCGTTCTACCTCAGATGTATCAATGAGTACCTGAAATAAACCTTACACAATAATAGATATTCAATGTACTAAATAGGTGATAATATGAGATACTTTCTCTCTTATTTATAATTCCATGTAGCTTCCTCAAGGGGTTACCTTCTAACCAACTTAACCCAATCTTATCAGACAAATCAGTAAGTGCAAACACAAACAGATCTCCCTAGTTTCACCCCGAGACTAGAACAAAACAAGATAGATTATAAAACTTTCCCTAAGTTTCAATCATCAAGCATACTAACTAACACGAGATAAATGACATACCTTTTAAACGTCATTTTTCCTCACTAGTGTCATTCTTGCTCCATTCAAAGGCTTATGGGATGTTGAACCTGTAAATAGACACAAGCCAACGAAGTGAAATAAAAAACGTATACTCAACAAAACCTATGTATGTGATCAAGGAGTCATACAATAAAATAAAGACAATTTTATGGGAAAGAAATATATTATTGTATTATACATATGAAAAGGAGAATACAACCAGATGCCTTGATGTTGTAAGGTCCCTTCCAAAAGTTCCTTGTGGGATCCCACACACTTCTTGTTCCACGGGTTTTGAGACCAAAAATCTATCTTGACAAAGCAAATCCCAAAGCTACAAAAATTACTCAAGCTCACACCAAAAGCTAGCCAACTTTCCCAAGCTATCCAACTAAATTTCTCCATGAGAACTCCTCTCCTTTTATAGGATGAAAAGGATAGGGTGCGAAGGTTAGGATGATCCCAAGAGATCATGGATGGGAATAGGATCCAAACCGATCGAAGTCCACCTGACCCTCGAAGCTTCTATTCTAGAACTTTTGAGAAATTCCTCTTTTTCCTTTGTACGCAAATCATCGCACCCTTAACACTGAGAAAACTACAATGACATCACAGGCCACTATGCTGCAACCTATGAAGATCCTATATCATCGCAACCTTAACACTAAGAAAGGTGTGATGATCCCTCTTTGTAAGGTTTTTGACAAAGGAAAAGTATACTTTCATCTCTCTGGGAAAAAGTATCTTCATTCTTCTTCAGGGATTCGGGCCATTGATCCTTCTCAAGACAAAGGATAGGTTTACATAATTAAGAGTCATAGGGGTGTCAAAAATAAGGTGTAGCAGTGAGCCCCCCAAAGCATGAAGTTAGAACAGAGTGATAGTTGAAATACTTTGCCGAGTGTGTGTTGGGAACAAGGAACACATCGGTCAGAAACCTGCCAACAAACAAGGAAATACAGTACAATAATATATCATCACTAAGGTAGGCATTCCCATACTTAGAATACAAATGACTCAAAGCATAAATTTTGACATGAAAATATCCATGTCAAGTAAGACAGGTCATGGCCACCAAACATACACTGTGGATCCATGCCATTATGACTCAAATCTGAACATAGCCACAAAAAATACACCGTGGATCTATGTGTTAAAGACTCAAATTTGAACATAGCCACGAGACATACACTATGGATCTATGCAACAATACAATATGGATATACTCCAACGCAACCTGAATCTGTCAGGAAAGATTCAGGGTCTTCATCTCCACCACCCTATAGTATGAATCTAACCATGTGAATACATGTGTTGAAGTCAAACATGGTATAAACCACTTGATTACCGATCATTAATTAATATTTTTAACAAGTGAGAGGGAAATCATCATTAATTTCAATGACTCCCAAGGTACTCTAGTACAATCCAACAAATTTGAATTAATGAGATGAAGTCGAACACTCAGTGGAATCTCTCGATCAGTGGTCAATGATGAAAGCCCACTGTCAAAAGCGAGGAAACCTGCCATTGAGGCATGCAAGTTCCAAGGTACCAATTAGTTTCTAAGTCTAATTCCTGGATAATGAGTTGAAGTCGATAGGAAAATACTCGTCATAGGAAGGCCTTAATGTATCCTCCATCAATGACATGAAACGGGTAAAAATATTTGAGGTAGATTAGAGTAACAAGTGATTCAGGACTGACTCAGGGATGGCTGACACAATAGAAATCTTAAGGACTGTAGAAATGGCTGATGCAATAGAAGGCTTTCTAAGTTGAACATATTGATGACACAACAATTGTCTTGGCAACACTGACTCAAAAATAGGGATCACCGACCAAAATGTAATCTTATACAGGAGTATGATCAAGAGACAAGCGAATTTTCCAACCTAGACAAAAAGTGAGTGAAATGGTGTCATATTCAAAGGTGACTCTTCCATAGAAAATAGGTTTACATAC
>JZKD02S0024591.1:102106-119474 GCA_000966675.3 Picea glauca | reverse complement strand
CCATATTCATTTAATTTATTTATGAAGACCCACTTTGTGCCAATCACATTCTTGTACCTTGGTATTGGAACCAATTACCAAGTTTCATTATTCTCTATTTGATCCAACTCTTTAGCCATGGCCTTTATTGAAAATTCATCCTTGCTGGCTTCTTCAAAATTGTTTGGTTCAATCAAGGATAAGAGTGTTAGGTGCAATTGTTTTGGTGAACAAATTCTTCTTCTAGTCTCAACTCCTGCATCTTTGTTCCTAATAATCTAATATGAGGGATGATTATTCTATATTCATTTTCTAGGTGTCTTTGGAGGTACTTAATATTCTTTCTCTTCTACTTCTATCTGATCTTCTTCATCTTCCCCTGCCAATACTTCTTCATCCTTTTCTTCTTCTTCGTGAACCTGTTCCACTGAATCATTTTCTTCTTCCTTTATTTTCCATCCACATGTCTCATCAACCATCACATTGATGCTTTCCACAACTTTTTTTAGCCTTAGATTGAAACATTTGTATGCTTTCCTTATACTTGAGTACCCAACAAGTATGCCTTTCTCCACACGAGAATCAAACTTTCCCATTCTGCTATCTTCTCTTTTGATGTAGCATTTGCCTCCAAAAACTATGAAGTTTTTCACCTTCACTGATATTCCTTTCCATAGCTTGTAGGGAGTTTTATCATTGTTTTTTCTGAGCATTACTCTATTTTTAATGTGAACTAATGTATGCACTGCATGTGGCCAAAATACATTTGTCAACTTGGAATCCATTAACATTGTTTGAGTCATTTCTTGTATTGTCATGTTCTTCCTTTAGACAACTCCATTCTATTGAGGTGTACTAGAAACTGAGAATTGCCTTTTTATTCCATGCTTGCTGCAAAAATCCATAAATTCCTTTGAAGTAAACTCTCCTCCATTATCATATCTCAAACATTTGATTTTTTAATCCATTTCATTTTCAACCATTTCCTTGTATATCTTGAAGTTATCGAATGCTTATGACTTCTTCCTGAGAAATAAAACTGCAGTCATCCTTGTATAATCAACAACCAATAAAATAAAATATTTCTCACCTTTTAAACCCTTTTTTCTAGTTGGTCCAACTAGATCATTATGCACCATTTCCATTGGTCTTGTTGTGGAGTATTCCTTTGATTTGAATTTGGTCTTTGTTTGCTTTCCTTGTTGACAATGCTTCCATAAGGTGTTGGTTGGCTTCGTGATCTGGGACATTTCTTTGTCTGCTTCCTTTTTGTTGACTTTGACTAGGTTGTCCAAATTTATGTGACCCATCCTTCTGTCCCATAGCCAAACTTCATCTTCCTTTCATAGACAACATTTTTCATTTCCAATTTCACTTAATACATATATGTTTCTTTAAGTTCTTATAGTCATTGCAACCAATCTGCCTGAACCTGCTTTTGTTATCTCACACTTATGTGAATCAAACACAAGTTTGTGACCTTGGTCACACATTTGAATTACACTTAGAAGAGTATGTTTCATATCTTCCACTAGTAGAACATTTTTTGCCTTGGTATCCTTGTTTCCAATTTTGACTGTGCCTCTTCCAATGATTCTAGTTGAGTCATCGTTTCCAAAAGAGATGGATCCATCTCTTTCCTTTCTCAATGTTAAACTTGTCATAATCACTTGTCATGTGCTTTGAGCAACCACTATCAACATACCAACCATGTTTCTTGCGTTTAGCTTGTAGAGAGAATGTTCATTCTTAATTGTTATACTAATTCTACTTTCTTATCTGTTAGCACTCTATAAATTTTGTTCGGTTGAATAGACAAACGACAGAGGTAACTATTTCAAACAACTTTAGAGTTGAGGCACTAGCTTGCTCAACTCAGAGAGGGCTCTCTCATGTCAAATGATATATCTGTGGCAAATCGGTGGCTAGATTTTTTTTTTTGGGGGGGGGGGGTTTATAAATTTGTTGGCCAAGAAGAGGAGGGACATTTAGGGCTATGGAGTCAAATTTTGAAATTGAATGAAAATATTGACTGGCTTGTAGAACTCTCTAGAGGGTAAAGTCTAAATGAGGCAATGAATCTGAGTTATAACTTGAAATTAATAAGAGTGGTAAGAGGAAAGAGAAACAAATAACTACACCAGAGCATTACAAGAATGAATTCTGAATTAGCTAAGAAGAAACATACATAGTTTAAATTGCTTAAACCATAGCATCAAATGATGAATTATGGGCCTCTAACTCTCCAATTTAAATAGAAGACAGTGTAACTGGAATTAAAGAAACATGGGAAATACATGCAATGAGGGAAGACAAAACTCATATCACCACCATTAGAATCTTTTCATAGAGACTTCAAAGCTACTACATATGTATTCAATTCAATCCCAGAAAATTACCAAAGTCTTCCTGCACAAAGGGCAGGCTCCTGTTTTTTCCTTGCTTTTCATATCCTTGAGATAACATATATATAGGGGAATTACTTGTGGAATTCAAAACGTTTAGACTTTCCCATAATTATAAAAATAGAGATAAGTAAAAAAAAAGGAGTGATTTGTAATAATAGTTATCCTATTTTAAAGGGATCGTTAGGAACAGGTCTGTCATATCTGGGGCCCCTTTCTTCAACTACCATTTGTCCAAAATTTGTTGGAATGTACTTAATCCTACCTGAGAATTCATTTCAACTTGGTGATTTCCTCTTTCAAAGTGCTCAACCAAGCGAGTTGGTTTTCTCCAACGCTCTCCATCGTCTTAGCTCTGATTTTTGTTCTCTGTCATTTTCTCTGCTTCTTATTCACTGTCTATTTGTAGGTTTCATTCACGTGTTCATTGATGAATAGGTCCCTCAGAATAGGGTTTAATCTGACCCCCAACTCTGATTCATTTACAGGCTCTGTATGAAATTTGGTTGCTAATATCTCTGCAACCCACCTTTCTTTCTCACTTATTGGTAAGATTGACACATTAGTTGAGAACCCGATTGTACTAGACACCATTCAATTGATGCTATCCATCTCTTCCAACCTTGCAAAGGACACGATTTTGTCTCCCTTAATTCTACAAAACTCAAAAAATCGTTTCTGCTCGAGATTACTCCACTTATGCATGGGACGACGATTTACCGAGTAGGATAAAGCTACCCATATCTAAAGACCGATAGTCCTTGAATCCTAATCATGAATTATTGACATGGTACATTGGTTTGCCACACTTCATCAATCTACTTCGAATGATGAACTTTTGAGTTAGTTATATGATGACGTTCGCTTGACATGTCGAACAGGAAGTACCTGAACCAATGACGTGAGGTGATTTGACTCATTAAACCACGTGACATCGAGGCTGTTGAGAAAACGGTTTCAGGAAAATTTATTTTCACCCTGATGCACTTCTAAGGGCGCCACACGTCGACTATTAAAACCACAATGGTTTTCCCTGGTCCACCCTTGCATAATTAAGTTTCGCGCTAGTTCACTGTCCGATATGGGCCTCAACCGTCGATCTGGGTTGCTTGAAGATCAATGGTCTGTAAGACTCCTTCCTTCACTCTTTCGACATATTTGTCCATATTATCGCCACATACGACCCGAACCTCCAAATAATGCCATGTCTCTACACTGATTTAGTCACCTGCTAAATTTAAACTCAGATTTGAAACATGATCATCATGGTGATAACATTATCCATATTGTCTATTGAGGTTCCTATCTGTGATTGTTGTTATTCTGTTGTGATTCTCTAGGAGGGACTACCATTCTACAATCTTTGACCATATGTCCAAAGTTGTTGCACTTGTATCATTCCACTTCAGGGATCAAGGATTCAAACCTATTGTGGATTCTTCTCTATGTTTCACTAGGTATTCTTGGATAACCATTTTGTGCATGAATTTCAAAGTTGTTTTTGTTTCTGCTATTTTCTCTGCAATTTACAGCTTTATGTCCAAATTATTACATGCATAACATAAAAAAAAGAATATAGTTTGATACCTGGAAGTTTAATATGTTATGAAATGAGTCACTCTTCTGAATCCTTATTCTTCTTGAGGCCTACTTGTTTATGATTATCGTTGATTCTGAAATATCAATCTTCTGGGTGGAGGAGTGTCCCTGTGATCTTCCTTGTAAAAATTCTTGTCTCCTATGATTGTCTTTGCATAGCTTCTTGGACATGTTGTTAATTAATTGGGTTGGTTGTCATTGATGTCAACCCTTGAAGAAATTTCGGTATCACAAAGGACCCAAGTTTGGGTAATGGACCCAAGTTTGTTTGATGTATAATGGTATGAGTTTTAATATATTTTCAAGTAAGACTATTCTATATGGATAGTACATGTCATGCCATTTCCAGTGGTATGTGGAACGTCACATAACTCCTCACAGTTAGAGAGTTATGTCCATGTGAAGTTGGAGAACCCTCATGAGTTATCTAGAAGCCTCTAAAAGGTCAAAGTAGTGAAAGTGGTTGCAAAGAAGAAATTATTTAAATAATAAAGTGGTTGCAACAAGAAGTGGCGAGTTTACTATTTATGGATAAGTCAAATTGGTTTCAAAAGAAATTATTTAAATAATAAAGTTAATGGAGAACTTACTATTTGTGGAAAGTGGTTAAGTTAAGTAAACAAGTGGTTAGAAATGGGTTAGCCCTAAAATAAGGAAAGTGGGTTAAGATGGTTAGAAGGTAACCCATTGAGGAAGCTACATGAAATTATAAATAAGAGGCAAGGGTCTCTCATTTGATTAAAATTGAGAACATTGAATATCTATTATTGTGTAAGGCTTATTGCAGGTACTCATTGATATATCTAAAGTTGCACAAGTCTGAGGTAGCATGAAGGGTTCACGGAGAAAGTTTCATAATTACAGAAAATACTAAAAACCCCTAAGTTATGAGGCGTACATGAGATAACATTACAATAGGGTGCGTACATACACGAGCTAACAATATAATAGGGTGTGTATGTACATACGCATGTTGGAAGTATAATAGGGTGCGTACGTGAGGGTAAATCCATAGAAACTTGAGAAGATGAAGATGCCAAGTCTCTAGATTATGAGAGAAAGTTCCCAGGAAGGTCTACAGTGATCGGGTACATTAGATCTATCCACTAGTTCAAAAGGTATGTCTTATTTCTATGAGTAGTTGGATTTTGTTGTATACATGAGAAAGGGTTATGGAGATTTGAGGATTTTCCCTAGAGAGAATAGTGGTTGCATGGGACCTTATGTATAAGTTAGATCTAGATAAATATAGTGCCGGTATAAAAAAAAATTATCATTTGTTAGTATTGAGGCACATCTTGTATTTCTTAAAATATGGTTAAGGGTTCTTGTGATACATGGATGAGAACTTGTATGTGTGAAGTGACTGGAGTATTGAGAGGATGAATATCAGAAAGGGTTTAATGTCTAGTTCATGTGAGGGTTATTATACTTGTTCATGATTACACACAATTATATGGCACATGATTAGAGAGAGATATAGATGATTTGGGTAAAGGATATGTATGAGGAGGTATGCAAAGGGTACAATTACAGTCTGAACACAATGACAGGTTACAGGTTTATGTGAAAGAGGCTGTAGAGGATCATAATTTTTCAGAAGAGAGAAAACCCTAGTTTTCAGAAGGCATACACAAGCTACATAACATATAGGTTGCATACATACATGGGTTGTTGTATAAATAGGGCGCGTACATAGGCATGCCACAAAACTACAGGTCACATATATGTGGTTAGTACATGCTCAGTTCAAGTACAAGTTGATTACAGGGCAGTGGTATTGGTTGGCTATAGGCCAGTGGTACAATTTGGTACATTTTTATAGTGGTATATCTCACAGTGACAGTGTGACAATGGTTCCATCATTCTAATTCTATGTTAGGGAAGTTGGACGAGGCAAGGATAGGTGGTTGTAGCCACCTTCTGGTTTTAGCCGAAGAACATAGGGGGTTGTAGATTCCTTTTGGTTGTAGCCAGAGAATTGGGGAGTTGGAGCTTCCCTCGGGTTGTAGCCTAAGAAACTAGGGGGTTGGAGCCTTCTTCTACTTCCAGTTGGAAAACAAAGGAAGTTGGTGTTTCCAATGAATGTAATTCTTAAAGACATATAAGAAAAAAAATTGTGTGGTTTTCTCCTGCTTTGGGTTTCCACGTAAAAACATTGGTGTACTGTGTATGTGTATGATTGCTCATTTTTTCATTGTTTATTTACTCTGCAACTATTGGATGATAATGCTAAATTGATAATAAAGTAATATGACACTTGCATATTATGGTTAAAAAGGATTAGATTTCTCTCTTACTGATTCACCCCCCCTCTCAGTAATCCAAGACATGTTTCTTGATCTGTTGTTTTGGAGCTTGATCAATTTTTTGTCTGATTGTATACAAGTCCAGACTTGTCATGATTTGGCCTTTGATTGTTGATAAGATCGTCCAAATTTTTTGAGTTTCTCTACATGTTTTTCTTTTGAATATCTTTTCTCAATTTGACAATATTTTCTTCCAAATTTACAATGATCCTGTCTCTTTCTTATAACTTTTATTCGAGTGCCTCTTCAATTATTTTGTATTCTTCAAATTGAATTTTTTATTTGGTGTTCATTTATTCTAGTTCTTTAGAGTTGGAACTTTGAGATTCCTCTTTTCTTTTTAGTTCTTCCTGTAGTGACTTGTTTTTCTTCTTTTGAATTTTTATAACGTTTATGGCACTCATCATTCTTCTTTGTAGTCAACTTATGCATATCCATATTATTGGGTGGTTCCTTCTTCATCAGAGTCTTATACTTCCATGAATAGAACCCTTTCTGTCTCACTTCCACTATCTTCATCTTTTTCTGATGAGGTGCTATCTTCTTTTGTGCAAAAGATTTTCTTGAATAATTTATTTTTGGTTTTCTTTCCTTTGTACATTTGTTTGCTATTTTAATAATCTTCTTCATTTATTTTCTTTTTCTTATTGGGACATATTTTGGAAAAATTACCAATACCATCACAATTAAAACAAATCAATGGAAGATTACCTCTATAGTTTCCACTGATTCCCTTTTTCAATCTTCTGACAAAGTTGGCTACTTCTTCATCATCTTTTGAGATGTCACTATTGTTGCTATATTATTTTTCCTTTTTCTTTGACTTCTTGGATTTTTTGAATGCTTCTTCATTTGTAACTAGATTCTCCTATTTAATTCTCATTTCATAGGCTCTGAAAATTCCATGTAGTTCATCCATGCTTATTGAATCCATATGTGTTCTTTCTTCTAGTGTTGATATCTCAGGATCAAATCTCATTGGAAGAGATCTTAGTACTTGTTCTCCCAATCCTCTGATTGCATTCACTATTTCATCAACTCGTAAGAAGTAAGATGCAATATTCTCATCTTCCTTCATCTTTAGCTATTCAAATTGACCTATGTAAGTTTGAAGCTTTGCTTCCTTGACTTTTGCCTCTCCTTCATAAACATTCTAAAGTTTTTCCCAAATTTCCTTTGAGGAGTTGCAATGCATAACTTTGAGATATAACGAATCACCAAGACCATTCAAAAGTGCATTTTTTTATTTTGAATTATTTATACTAAGTTTCCTTCCATTGTCATTTGTTGGTGGAACTGCTGGTTCTTTATATCCATATACAACTGATTTCCAAACCTAAAATCCATGTTCTTGTACATATGTTTTCATCCTTATGCTCCAAAATGCATAGTTTTGTCCATTAAGCTATGGTATTCCACTTTTATACATTATGTTTCTCTCCATGATCTATGTTTCAATGGTTAAACTAATTTATGAAGGAACCCACTCTGATGCCAATTCTTGTATTACTAAGACGGGGGTGAATTAATAATAGAGTTTTTTAATCCTTTTAACCATAGTATGTAAGTGTTATTTATCTTTATGATCAATATACCATTATCATTCAACAAGTGTGGAGTAAATAAACCATGAACAATGAACTATCATACACATACACAATACTAAATCATGCCTCTGTGGTTCAACAACAATGAGACAAATGGCATGAAAAATTCATCAAAAATAAAAAGTTACAATCAGGGGATTGGGCTCTTTTGTATCACCATCGATTCAAAAAATCTAAAGGGAAGTTCCAAACACATTGGCTAGGGTCATATGAGATTGATATCATCTATGAAAATGAGGAGATGAAGATGTGTACCATCAATGAGAAAAAGATTCCCCTAATGGCCAATGGATATTGTCTATGACTATATAGAAAACCATTTTCCAAGGATGCATTTATTAGGAATTGTTCCACTTGTTGGTGCAGTAATGACTTGGATATTGTAGGAGCGTTAGGCATGATATACACCCCCATATGCATCAACATCATAATGATTCATGCTTATATACAATAAAAAAAAATGTTCTAACTATGAAAACTCCACTAGGGCATGGTTAGACAAATTTCATTTGAAAACCAACTCCTAGAAGATGACATTTGAAAAAAATAAGAAAGAGAGAGAATAAAAATAATTGTCAACCTGCCAAGCACTTCGTTTTCAACATCATTTCGCAGGTCCTTCTTGTATATCCACCTTTTTGATGTAGATTAGTTTTCTTCAATTTTTGTATCCATGTTACAACGATACATATCCTTTTGCATCCATGGTACAAATCCTTATGTCTCCATTCTATAGATCTTTTCTATATCCATTTTACAACATACTTTATTTTTGTAATCATTCCACAGATGACATTAGTGACATGGTTTCCCCTTTTGAATAAATTATTTCCATCTTTTACAAGCCAAAAAAATAAGAAGAAATAATAATAATAAAATAAAATCTAATTGAAAAAACCATTCCAAGGGCGCAGTTAGACAAATAACATATGAAAACTAGGTTCTGGAAAATGATATTTGATTAAAAAAAAAAGATAGATCATCGACTCCCATTGCCTAGCTGCATATTTTTTTCTTGTCAAATTTTAAATTATTCTCCTATTATGGAACTTTTTATTGCTTCACTCAACTTCATCTACTCACTACAGGATCTACACTAGCTCCACCTTACTAAACAAAATTATCGATTGACTTTCAACATTCATCCTTAAAGGTAAAAAAATCAGGCGTGTGTCCTCTTTTTATTACCAATTGTTGCACAAGTGATATTAACAAAATGATAATACTCTGCCAATTATGTCAATTCCCTTTATAAGTCTGAGAACAGACAAATTTTTTGGTTGGGGAGAGATGCCACCACATACAACTCACCTTTTCCACTATATTTGGTGGAACACAGTCCAACTTAACAAAAGCATACCCAAATTGGTAGCCACAAAAAATTATAATGGGGGTAATAAAAACCCTATAGTCCAAATGTACTCATCATATCTAATGCTGCCATCACCAATCATGATGACCATTTTTAATGCCAATTCCCTACCATGATAATGACGATATCACTGTAGCCACCATCAATTATGATGCTTGTCCACAAAAAAATATAATTGCACATTAACCGGTCTGTTAAGTAAATTTTTTCATTAAAACACCCTCGCAAGTCAACCTTTCAACCATAACCTCTATATCCACAGTTGAAAACCCTACCCTTTTGACTCTTACAGTTACAATTTTAGGTGTAATGGGGGGGTGCACCCACTAGGAGTGAAGTCGATAATGCGAGGATAATTACCTAGAATCTATAAGCCTTGAAAATCTTCAAGGATGTTGGGTGGATGAGGTATTTTGAGAAGTTGAAAGGAGGAGACAAAACCATATCCATGGAGTTTGTGCAAGATTATAACAAGCACATGTTTCTCTAGTTTTGGGGTTGATAATACAGGTAGACGAGGAGAATATTTCCAAGGTAACTGGACTACCAAAAAATGGGGAGAGATGGTATGAGTAAAGGGCCTTGATGAAGATGGTTCACGGTGAGTTCTTAGCAGAGAATGAAATAGTAAAAGGGACAAAAAAAGGGATGCAAAGGGCATTGCTTCCACCACCTTGGCTAGAGGTATCCCTTGGTATCCTTAAATTTATAACACGTGAAAGGAGACACAATTTGATATTTTGGTATCATTTCAAATTACTGAGTCATTTGAGGCATAAAAGGTACATTGGTTTTCCATATTTATTGTTTAAATAAGTGGAGATGATGTGCAAGATAGTCTAGGAAACCTAAAAACATGGAATGAGTCTGGCCCATGATGGATTAAACAGATTAATCATTGAAGACACCTTATTATAGAAAGGCAAAATCTAGAATGCTT
This sequence comes from Picea glauca, assembly GCA_000966675.3. Taxonomy (NCBI): domain Eukaryota; kingdom Viridiplantae; phylum Streptophyta; class Pinopsida; order Pinales; family Pinaceae; genus Picea; species Picea glauca. The sequence goes on along the minus strand of JZKD02S0024591.1, from coordinate 109,263 downwards.
TTGTGGGATTGATGTAATATCAAGAAATTAAAAAGGTGGAAAAGATAACAAAGACAATGGATATCGAATTGGGAGATGGTGAAAACTATGACGACATAGAGACAAAAGTGGAGACCCCAAAAAAGGAATCTGAGTAAGAATAGGGACCCTCATGACCAAAGAGAAGAAGCTTCTGGATGGATGCCTCAGTCACCAAACCCTCCAAATGGTCTCAAACTTAGTCGAGATAAATAAAACAAGAGGTGATAGAGAAAAAACACAATTTGGAGGTAATCAAGGTATTGTAGGATGAATAAACCCTGGGGGAAGAAGTAGAGCCCATGAAAAAATTCTAGAACAATCGGAGGAAGGCATGCACAAGCAAGAGGACCAACATTCAGACAAGATGGTAGAACCAAGATTGCAGAGGTCAACAATTGATGAAGAAATTATTGTTGGAGAGGCCAAGAAACTAAAGAAAAAGAAATAGAAAAAGTAAAAATATATACTAATTGGTAAGTTTCAACCCATGTTTTCCAAGAAGTATTGAAATCTCATAAAAAGATGAGGAAAATTCACAAAATTTTGAAGGAAGCATATTTGGCCTTATACAAAGAGATGTCCATTACCCGAGGAAACTTACAAGAGTATGGGGCCCAATGAGGCCCAGAAGCACTAATGTTATAGCCTTAATTTCCACCCTACATTGTCAGGAGGAAAACAATAGAAGATACAAGCTAAAACACATACTTCAAGCCATGATTTAGATCATTTTTTAAGGGTGTCATTGGTCATCTATGGGACAACAAGTGACATCTCTCTTGTCATTAGTATACAAAATTTCTAGAAGTTATGAAAGGGTGTCTCTTGTTGCATATTGATGAAAAGTGACATGTTGTTGGTTTTCCCATATATTACCAACGACACCCTTCAAAAAATGTCTAAATCATGACCTGAAGTCTATGTTTTGTCTTTTATATTTAATTGTGTTCCTCTTGAGAATATAGGGCAGAAATTAAGGCTACAAAAATTGGTCGAGGTCATATAGGAAACAAAATCTAGTGAAAGAGGGAAAGAACTCTTCCTAGAACTCAAAAAAATAAATAAACCAGAGGCTTGTAAATATTAAGGAGAGAGCAGAAGGAAAGATTGAGGAGAAAAAAGAAGAAAAGACGGAGGATAAATTAGAAGAAGAGATCCTAGAATAAATTTTAGGAGAAGTAGAGAATGAACCAAAACCACATAGTGAAGAGGAGAGAGAAGAAACAAAACTAGTAATCAAGACTCTAAAAAGTGGATTGTTAGACCTAGCCAAGATTATCAGTTTGGAATCAGAAAGAGCTACCTAGAAATAAAAGTTAGAATGTTTAGAAGAGGAATTAGTTTCTTTGATTGAGAATAAGAAATATGAATCGTGTCCATAAAAATTTGAGAAACTTATAATAAAGTAGCTAGAGTTGGTAATTATAAATTTAATGACAGAGGTCCAACTGTTAAAATGTGATAAGTAATACCTATGTTTTTTAGCACATAAAATGAGGGATCATTAGTTTCCCTCACTGGATTACCTAATCTAATTTAAAGAACAAATCATTTATTTTTAAATTAGGGATATAACCATAGGAAACCTAGTGTGCATAAAACTTCCAGAACACTTCATAGCTGCATTTTGTAATAGCAATGAATAATACTAGGGACTATCGTGAAAGTGGTATCAACAAAATTTAATAATGACTGATTTTCATGACTGGGATCTTAACCAATTCATAGGGGACATCAAACTTGGAGTGTTTTATTTCTTTATGAGAAATCAAGTTAAGTGGAGTGATGCACTCTCTTTCATGGATTACCTTGAGTGTAGTGATTAATTGTGGGTAAGGGGCCCCAAAACCAACTAAATTGCTCCCCGAAAAACCAAGAATGATGCAAGATAAACAGTTCGTTATGTATGTTCAAAAGGCATAGAAGTTGGCCATTAACTATTATGAGTGATAGGTGAATCACTGTTATAACATCAAGCATTGATGATTCATCACACTTATCCTAGATTCGGTCAGTCAGGTGGTTGACCTACATCTATATGCAATCAGTTAGGTGACCAACCAGATTTTTTCATCACAGTTATCCTGGATTCAGTCAATCGAGTAGTTGACATTATTTTGGTTAAAACAGTCGACTAGAAGTTGAAGATAGTCGGGTGGTGGATCAACCAACCCAACAATTGACTATGATTTGGATGCATGGACAGTCAGGTCGAGCATCATTTTCGAGCCGACTCTACAGTGTGGATTTGATGGACTTAACTCTAACAATTAATGGTTATATGTGGACAAGATCTTTCCGATTTCATGGAAGTTGATTAGATATTGAGGCTATAAATAGTGAACCCCCTTGAGTCATTATCATCAAGACAAGTGATATCATATCGATATATCAAGGTCCAATATGCATTGTGATGTTATAATCACAATGCACTTTGCTTAAGTTTTGTAACGATGTCTTTAGACACCACCTTTTTTCTTCGATTTTTTTTTATTTCCTCTTCGATTAACTGCATATTTTTTTTCCTGTCTTGTTATAGGTTCCACCCCTTCCTCAGCATGGTATCATATTCAATGGTTTGAAACCTCACCTATTATCTACAAACCTTGTTGAGTCATATATGTTGTGTTATTAACTCTGGATTAGTGGTTTGTCGATTGGAACTTATTGAAACAATTTTTTTTGTCTAGATATCAAACATTGATCTTATTGTTTTGAATAGATCTAATTACGCATTATGGGAATCTGAGTTGGAAACCCTACTGAAGAGTAATGGATTTTGGTAAATTATGAATATTGTGATTCTAGATACAACATATGATCATCAAAAAAAAAAAATTGATGGAAAGAAGGATGAGGCTATGGGGTTCATCACGACCTATATCTCATGGGAGATTGAGTTTTAACTCATTGGAATTGACTCCCCTCATCAATTTTGGAAAAAGTTGAATTCATTGTTTTACTGAGTCAACAAAATCCACATCCTGAAGTTGGAGAAAGAGTTGATCGCTCTCTATCCTCATTCTTTTGAAATAATAGAGGACTATTTGGCACATGTCAAAGAACTCCAATTGAAATTGGGAGATTCTGGAAATAATTATCAGAAGAAAGATGGAAAACTAATCAAGATGGTCTTGATGATTTTGAGAACATCATTCAACATGTTCATGTCAAATTTCCACACCAACTGGAAAGCATACAAGGAATATGGTAAGGATTACACCTTTGAAGCTTTATGTTTCCTTTTGATTACTGATCAACATAGACTGCTTGAAGAAGGAAATATTGGTGGTAAACATCAAGCCCACTTTATCAAAGGAAAGGGTAAGTCAGATCACAGTGAAATAATATGGTTTGATACCTCTACCCATAGACCTAGATTCCACGACCATAAATCTAAGGGAAATATAGATGCACTCCAAGGAAGTCGAAAGAAGAAGACATGTCAGTACTATGGAAATATTGGACATGTGGAGAAAGTCTCTTATAATAAGAGATAAGATTTAGAGGAGAAGGTTAAATGCCTTGAAGGAGATGTGCCCATTGTATGTCGACCCACTAATAATTTCACCTTCCAAGTTCAATTTTTTCATGCTTTTTTGTCTCATTCTATGTAGAATGAATGGGTAGTCAACTCTAGGTGCACTCATCACATGACTAAGGATGCTTCCTTGTTCAAGTCCTTGAATGAAGCTAAGGGGAGGAAGATATACGTTGTTGATGAGTTTTCTTTGGATATTGTTGTTCAGAGAGATGTTAACTATTGAAATGGGAGAATTGTCGACATTTATCATGTTCCAAACCTCGGTTCCAATTTGTTGTCTATTGTTCAATTAACAAAGACATGTTATATTGTGTAATTTTGGCCAGATCGGTTCTATGTTTGTGACTTGAAGAAAGGTAATTCAATTCTCACCGAAGGGTTTCTCGACCCGAAGGACATTATATGTAATTTTTTTTACATGAATCAATCCGACAACGAACCAACTACTTTTAATGTTGCTCACACTGATGAGTGAAGTTGAACTGAAAATGAACAATTCAGACACCTAAATTTTCAAATTTTGCAATCGATGAAAACTCATAACATGGTTTTTGGTCTACCTAACATATTTCCCCCTAAAGGAGTCTATAAAGGCTATGTGCTTCACAAGAATCATCATGAACCTTTTGAATCTAGAAAAATGTGGTGAGCACAAAACCTACTGGAGCTGGTTCACAATGATTTATGTTGCATCAATCTACCTTCCCTGATATTTGCAAGGTATATTTTGACTTTCAATAATGATCTCTCTCATTTCACATGGGTTTATTTTCTAAATAATAAGAACATTATCTTTGAAAAGTTCAAGGAATTTAGAGCCTTTGCTGAGAAGCAATGTGGCTAACCCATCAAGTTCCTGAGATCATATAATGGTGGTGAGTATGTAAACTAAAATTTTGAAGAATACTTAGTTCGATCTGGTATTGACTGGTAGAAGTATGTTCCTCACACACCTCAACATAATGGCGTTGTATAATGCAAGAGTCAGGCTTTAGTTGAAATTTCTATATGTCTTTTGCAAGCCAAATATTTTCCTCTTTGCTTATGGACTGAAGCCGTGTATTGTGTAAACTCTCTTCTCAATTGCATCTCAACTCAAGTTGTTCCTTCCATGACTCCAGTTGAATGATGGTGTGGAAAGAATCCTTCAGTCAACCACCTTCGTGTGTTTAGATGTGTTGTATGGGATCATATTTTCAATTATTGCATAAATGAGTTGGATGCAAAGAACCATGTTGGAATCATGATGGGATAATCTGAAGAGTCGAAATCCTATCAACTATTTAATCCTGTCAAATGACAAATAATTATCAATTGAAATATATGGTTTGATGAGAAGTATTATGGCATAAATTTGTTGAATTCATACTCTCGATTATTGCAGGATGATCCCTTTGATGTTGTCTCCAACATCGATTCTCCTCTTCCATTTTTCAGCCATTTGATTAGATAGTGAAACTCTATTCTTGTTTTGACTAGATCATCGACCTCTGCGTCAACTAGTCTGCCGATATCTATTTCGACTAGTCCACCGTATCCATCGACTAAAATTTCTATGAATTTTGATCGAAATACTACATTGAACAATGATTCACTTATTTCTTGTCTACCCAGATAGGCTACCAAGATAATTGAATTTGTTGGACTTGATGTTGGTGATGCTTCCTTTGGAAGAAAAACTCGAAGTCAAAAGAAACATGCCAACATTTCCTTGATGACTCATGTACTTTAAAATTATGATCTTATTACCTACTCAATTGCTCAAGGATAACCTGAATGGGAACATGCTATGCATATAGAAATTGATTATTTGTTGAAGAATCACACTTGGGACTTAGTTCCTTGACCGCAAGGAAAGAACATTGTGAAGTAAGATGGGTCTACAAAATCAAATTTACCTCTAAAGGTGTTGTTGAGAGACATAAATTATGCCTATTTGCGAAGGAATTTTCTCAAAAAGAAGGCATTGAATACACTGAGATATTTTCCCCTATTGCAAAGATGAACTCTATTCGACTGATTCTTTTCCTTACTGCTCATTTTGGATGAGAAATCCATCATATGGATTTGAAGAGTGCCCTTCTTCATGGAGACCTATCTGAAGAATTTTTTATAGAACAACCACCTTGTTTTGTGACAATTTCTAACTTGGTTTGTTGACTCAAGAAGTTTCTTTATGGTTTGAAGTAGGATCCCCGAGCTTGGGATTCTATGATCAACAATTTATTTCTTCAACTTGGTTTCAAATGTTTTGAATTTGATCACAACGTGTATGTACTCCATACCAATGGAGACACCTTGATTGTTTCTATATATGTATATGATCTTCTCATTACTCGAAATAATAATGATCTCATCCTTAGATTAAATAAACAACTTGTTGACTCCTTTGACATGACATATCTTGGTATTTTGCATTATTTTTGGCTATTCAAGTATTAACATTATATTATGGATTTTTTTTATTTCTCAATATAAATATGTGATGGATATTTTGACAGGTTTTAAGATGGTTTATTGTAATCCCTATCCTACTCCTTTTCAATATGGAGTAAAGCTCACCAAAACTTGTCAAACACTCACAACTTATGTTACACTTTATCGACAACTAGTCGATCATCTTATTTATCTTACTCATAGTTGATCTGGCATGTCCTTTATTGTTAGTGTGATTTATCAGTTTGTGTAGGACCCCAAAGAAAGCCACTAAAAACAAGTCAAAGGAATTGTCTTTTGTCTCAAGGGTACCACTCATTTCGGTATCAAGTATTTTCAAAGTTCAAATTTGTTGGTCGGCTTCACTGACTCTGACTGGGATGGCGACAATGATGATCGAAATTCCACTTATGGATAAGTGTTTCTATTTAGCATTGGACCATTGGTGTGCTCATTCAATAAACATAAGGTAGTCTCCTTGTCGACTATAGAAGCAGAATATCGTGGCGTCGTTCAAGCTGATACTGAAGTAGTATGGATTCTCTAACTTTTGGGTGAACTTGGCCTTCCTGTTCAAACCTTGACTAAAACATAATGTGATAATCAAAGTTTCATATATTTTTCTGACAATCCTATTTCCCATTGTAATATGAAGCATGTTGAGCTCCATGCTCACTATTTGAGACAGTTGGTTCATGAGAACATTGTCTCTTTTGAATACTGCAGAATAGATGATCAAGTTGTTGATATCTTCACTTGAACTTGTTAAAAATAGAGAGAGACAAAAAATACCAACATAGAAACATTCACACATAAACAAACAATATTTCTCCTGGAAAACCCTTACGGGGAAAACCAACCAACGATAGATATATTATTTTCCTTGGTCAAACCTGGCCAATATGGCCAACCTCCTGGCCCCAACCAAGTGAGCATTCATCACTCACATCCCTTGCAAATTACAGTGTATTATCCTAATCCTATTTAAAGGATTCATTACATGAAATAACACGGGCTCAATACCCAGGTCACCAATACCACGTGCCTGAAACCACTAAAGTCCACTTGAAAACTTTTACTCTTTTACGGAGTCAATTTTAACCTAACATTACCTCATTTAAACTTGAATTGGAATAATTACCCAGTCCCTACCCCC
>JZKD02S0024591.1:75262-90998 GCA_000966675.3 Picea glauca | reverse complement strand
TCTGAATCAGGAAGATAATCAGGCTCCACAACCAACAATAATATCAACCTAACATAAAAAGTTGGTCCATACTCACAGTATATGAACAATGAAAGATTGAAACTACTTGAAACTTGAAAACAAATGGCTACAGGATCTTCATAACTATAAACGATGTTCTCCTAATCTTCAATAAATATGTCACCCTTGTCAAAATGATTGAATTTGTTTTCTGGGATCTCTACAGTTCTATAAATTTCATATATAAGCTCTCTAACTTGACTACTGAAAATTTATGAAGATGTTGTTTGGGAAATCTTCCCTTCTTTATTGCCTTTATCAAGAACAAAACTTTGCATCTTCTCATGATTGCAAACCCTTTAATACCAAGTTTTTCATTAGAAATTTTAAGATTTTCTTGAAAATCATAGCTATCATGTATGAGCTTATTTTTTTAAAAATTTCTGTGAGTGATGACAAAGGAATCTTCCCTTCCTTATCTTGAAAATCAACATTACAATCAACAATAATTTTTTCTTAATAAAATTGAAAATTATGTGCATATTTGTTTTTCAAAAGAGATTCTTTGGAACATAAAGTCATTGTGCATATTTAAAAGTACAACTTGAAAATTTTCAAGGGTATCATATTTGATTACAAAATCTTCATTATAAACATCATTTTCTCTAGGTAGGATTTCTTCATGAGAATTTTCTTGTACTTCATAAAAACTACTATTTCACTCAAACTCCTTATTAACAAACTCTTCTTCACGATCACTAGAATAACAAGTTTGTCTTTCAAATTCTTCATTGCAACAATGTTCATATAGAAGCTCAACTAGATAAAAACTTTTTCAATGAAAATGAAACACCATATGGAAATCCTTCAATGAAGCAATACTAGAAGCATGTATAGATTTATACCATTGATGAGCATCTCCATCTAAAGATATCATAAACATTTTCATGAGAACATATTCATGAATAATACCTATATGATACATGAACTCATGAAAATATATCAAGTGTTGTGAAGGACAATCATCAACATATTCTCTGAATCTTGGAAGGAAGTCTACCCAGTCTTATGTGCTAGGCATACTATTAGGAAATCCATGTATATTTGAAAAATAAAAGGACCATACCTTGCAAATATCTTAGCAGCAATCGACATTTGAACATGGCGGAGTTGCTAGTGGAGTAGAATCAAGGTGAAGTCACCAAGTGAATAACCAAACAGGATGATGTCTAACCCTTGTTCACCTTCAAGAACCATATATAATATTGATATAAATCTCCAGGAAAAATATCTCGAACCTTCATCCCCGACAACGATGCAAAAAATATGTTGTAACTTGAGATTGTTCTTGGATGCTTAGGAATAATGCCAAGACATATTTAAAACCAAATTTAGGCCACACAATGGATATTGGAATAGAGTGGGCTCCCTCATATGATTTAAACAATTGAATTCTCATAGTGACTAAGCAACATTTATAACATTAAGTACATGTGCCATATTTGAAACATAAAGAATAGGATAAAAAAGGTTGAGGATAATGAGGACATTGCACTAGAATAAAAAGACTGTAAATTTCAAAGATTAGAAGCCTAATACATTGGGCTTGGAGTCTCATCCAACAAAGCACAATACTTTATAATAGAAGGTGGAAGAAAATGAGAAAATAAAAATCTCAGACAAAATAATGAGTAAGGAAGTCTCCATTGGTCTAAGACGAAGAAAATGGATATGTTGGGAATAAATAAATGAATCCAACAAAATATCAAATGCATGAACTGAGTACCAAACAATAAATTTAGAAACAAACATATGAAATCTCTTTAACTTATTAACAATAGTGATGGTCGTACCAAATTGTCATCTGCAATTTCATTCAAATTATGAGAACAGAACAAAAATGTAATATAAGAGAGATTAATACAGAAAAATGAAAATAAGAAAAAAGTCTTCTAGGGATGAGTTGAGAATCCATGGATCAATCTTTAGTTTCTGAGAAAATTACAATAGCCTTACATGCTTCATTATAAAAGACACGCTCCTTGTTGCCAAAAACATCCTAACCTGCTCCTCCCTTTCAAAGTTTTCAGTTTCCTCTTTTAACCTCATCAAATGTTGCTTTGAATTCCAAAGCCATGTCATTGAATATGCAACTATTTCTAAAAATGGATTTTGGATCGATTCAAAGAGATGGTTTGACACTTCAATGAATGTGTTGTTCCAATCTCTTCAAAAGATACAAATTTTGATGTTGTTTTCTGACTTCATTTCTGTAATTGCTTTGGATAAATGGATACCTATATGAGGAAGGTGGTCACTTGCCACATAAAATCATGTTTCTCTTATCTACTTGTTCATATTTTTCGCTACCCAAATGTATGGATAACTCCCATGTATATATTGGGTGATCATAACACTAATAGCGTTTCTCTTTTGGGAGCAATCCCACATTCATCGTGGAATTTCTTTTGAATGGATTTATCTAGAAAAAATGTTTCCACATTACTTGTAAGTAATAGGATAAGCTATGGAACTTTATGTGGTATATAAAAAGGATTAATTTAGTCATGGGGCCTATCTCAACCAAATAGTAGGCATATCGAATACTTAAACATCATGAACAAGAGTCTTGAATTTCAGGAAGAGTCTGATATCGGATATCTAATGAAATAGCCTATTAAGTATTGGGGATATGAAATATATCCACTATCGGGAATTTGGTAAATGATGACATAATGGTCAAACATAATTTAGATAACCAATAGGAAATGATGAGAGGTTGACATGGTGAGGTGACGTAGTGTTGACATCTAAGATGACACAATTTATTGTGGAAATATGGCAAATGTTGATGTGGAAACATGACACAATGTTGACGTGTGAGAGGCCTAGTTTACCAAATATCGGGTATCTGGTAGTTCAGTAATGCACTTTGTAAATGTTATGATACTCCAATCATGTGATATTCAATTTTCCTCTTTTGAGAAGAAAAAGTATGTAATGTGCTTCTCTTTCTAGATTAATATCCTAATGGATAGTAACATAGCCTTTGTTTTGTGACTCCTCCATCATCTGAAGATGAGATAGCTAGCATTGAAGTCCTTTGGTGCTACAATTTTCCCTAACATATGAACTATTAAGGAGGAGAGTCATGACCAAGATCTTAACTTTGGGTAATATAATTGAAGTGAGGTCAATGTTAAATAGAAGACAATATAGGAAACTTGACTTAAAATAAACTTGAAGGTTAAGGATGAATTGCACAAAATTTGACTGAGGATTAGAAATGGGAAAATATTCACAAAAAATTTAAAATTTAAAAAAAATTGGTGATGTCAATTTATGTTACAACAAAACTAATTTAGATGGGTCTATTGTCCATGGTACTAGACTCTATATCCATGAGAACAAAACAGGGCACACATCTCCCACAAGTCACCTTATTTATTTTGATATGTAGATCCAAAGTGCCTTGGTATCTCCCAGTGGGATCGATCCAATGCTCATCACAAATAACTTCCCAGAACTTGTTTTATTAATCACTAAAATATCTCCATCACAGAGTAAATCTACCACGAAAGATTCTTCAATTCCCTAGCAGCAGTAGGAATATGAGTTTGGCCACCTCTTCTTAGTTCCTGGCCTTCAACTAACCATGCTTCAACACTCGTACGACCTCCATCCGTATGGGATATCTCCTTGACATCAATGTGATTTTCAATAGATCGAGTGTTTTGGCCATTTCCAACAGCGACAACTTCAGTCTATAACATTTTTTTTCCTCTGAAAATATTGAGGGTTCCCCCCCATGAAACTCTTAGAGAAGCCTACAGATGCATAAAAAAAACATATGTTCCTCTAACGTGAATTTTTCTTCTTCTAGGAAGGATATTTGGATTTCCTGGTCAACAACCCTAGTCTTCAGTGGATTCGAACCACCGAACATGGGCGATGGCATGTAAATCATCTTGAAACGAATAAAATCATGGTCCAACATTCGCATAATGGACCGTACAGTGCGATGTGAATTCGACTTCCGATACAAATTCATGCCACTCCTCCTTTCCAACTATTGTAGGTAGCACCATACCACCTTCTCTGTAGGCTTCAACGACACTTTGTCAGGGTTGCATTCAATTTCGCACAACGTGGTTTTCTAATTTCTTATCTTCTCCTCACAATGGCTCTGATACCAAGTTAAAAACTGAGAGAGATAAAATATAACAACATAGAAACACACACACACATAAAAAAAACAATATTTCTCCTAAAAAACCCTTACGCGAAAAACCAACCAACAATAGATCTATTGTTTTCCTTGGCCAAACCCATCCAATTCGACCAACCTCCTGGTCCTGACCAAGTGAGCCTTCATCGCTCACATCCCTACAAAATTACAATGGAGTCTCCTAATCCTATTTAAAGGCTTCATTACATGAAATACTATGGGCTCAATACCAGGGTCACCAATACCACGTACTCGAAACCACTACTATTGACCTAACAACTAAGAATCTTTTACAGAGTCAAGTTTAACATAACAAACATTTAGCTAAAGCTATATTTATCAATATTTGTGTGATTATTTGGCTTCAAGAAGCTGCAATTATAGGGGGTGTGTCATGATGACGTAATTTCCACCTCCTGAATCTCAAAATACATGTGTTGATGGGGGGGGTGTTGGAACATCAAGCATTGATGGTTCATCACACTTCTCCTAGATTAAGTTGATAGGGAATTCAACCTACATCTGGATACAGATAGTCAAGAGATCGACAAGATCTCTACATTAGTCGGTCAAGTAGTCGACATGATTTTCAGTTGGAAAATCAACCAATAGTTGAAGATAGTTGGGTGGTGAATCGACCAACCTGAAAATGGACTATGAGTTGGTTACATGGACGATCGAGTTGAGAATCCTTGTCAAGATGACTCGATAGTGCATATTTGAGTAAGTCAACTCTAACAACTGACGGTTATACGTGGACAAGATCTTCCTAATTTCATGGAAGTTGGTTAGATATTTAGGATATAAATAGAAGACCACTTGGGTCATTATCATCAAGTGATCAAAGTGATATCATATGGAGATATCAAGGTCCAATATGCACTATGATTTTCTCATCATAGTGTTCTTTTCTTAAGTGTCATGATGATGTCTTTAGACACCACCTTTTGTCTTCAAAATCTTTTTACTCCCTCCTTGTTTATCTACATAATTTTATGTCTATTTCGTTATAGGTTCCACCCCTTTGCCAAAACTCAGAATAGGTTAGAATATCTCTTAGGCCTTAAGAGAATAAGTGATTCTCTAACAAAGGGGTTATAATCAAAGACCCACTTCACAATATCCAGGTTTGAAATAGCTTTAGATCGGTTTTCCAAATACATTGATTGTTTGAAAGAACGTGACATTCATTGACTTGGATCAAAGTTTCATTTCTCTATTTTATGGAGCCCTTTAGAAGAAGGATAATATGAAGAGGATTTTAGGACCATCACAAACCAAAATTTGGGTTACTATAAAGTGGAATAGGAGGGCCACTCCTTCTATAATTGGGACATTGTTTGATTAAAGTCTCCACAATCAAAGCCATCATATGAGGGGGGGAAAACATAATTGCATGAGGACATTCAATAATCTCAGTTGGGGGGAGATGAAGGGCCCCAACATTAGCACCCTTTTTGTATTCAAAATGGAATTTTGGAAAAGGTATCTTATTAGTCTATATTTTTCATATTTTGTTAACAATTTGGTGAAAATTAAAGTAAATTGCATGCTTGCCTTTTCTGGTAGTATGTCATGGTCTTATGTCATATGAGAGTTACAAAAATATTGTATCCAAACTATGGGTTAGCTACAGTAAATTTATAGGAATCCTATATAAAAACTATGGGTAAGATGTGTGAATGCTACAGGGATCCTATAGCCAAAATATCAGTTGTCTGCAGGGAATCAACAATGAACCTACAACCTGACTATTGATGAGCCAAGGAATTATACAAGAGGGACATTGCCGCCAATTGAAAGATAGAATAATCACGACTTCAACCACCTCTAATTTTGGAGCTGTGGAATCATAACCAAGCAACAAATAACCAAGGGATAAGATCGAGAATCACGGGAAATGGTAATATCGAGTTGGGATAAACATATTAGTGCACAAATCATGATCTACCTCGATATCCAAATTTTTGAATCTAGATAAGCAACATGTGTATCTATGCATAACTTCATTTAGTGATTAAACTGTGAGTCAAAAAATTTAAATTTAGTTGAACCTGAACATAGAGAAAATAAACATTATTACTTTCAAAGACAGCTTGAGAACCAATGGTTCTCAAGCATGTCTAATTAAAATATATGTTAGTATAGATCGAGGAGATTGCTACATAAGAGGCGAACCACCTGCCTTGTAGGAGATAAACATTGATACATCATTGCATTGTATTTTGATTCATGTTTAATTAAAATACGTGTGATATTGATTTATATTCTTTCATCTATGTGTGTGTAAAGTTGGATAAGTAGTTTTTGCAATCTTTCCTAGCACTTTGTCTGAGGAGGTAGGGGCCCACCTCTAATGACAAGTGTTGTAGTAATTGGTCAGGCTTATAGAATTTCATTTCTAATCATTTCTATTTGAAGAGTAATTGTGTTGATTTCATTGAATTCCTATATGAGAGTTGTTATATCGATTTCATTTAACCTCGGTTTGGAGATATTACATTATGGTAGAAAATATTTTTTAGTAAAATATCATTGTTTCTTGTCAAATCAAATTTTCACTCTGCATTTGATTACCGATGTTTATTTCCAATATATCAAACATGAGAAGTAGATAGTTTTCCTTTTGAAGAACTGTGAATTACCATCCTCAAGTGCAATTGGTTTGTAGTTTGATCATAACATTTTTGAAATAGAATTATCACATGACATAGTCTTATTTCCTTTGAAATATCAAAATTCTTATCTACTCCAGAATTTCTATGAGTATTGGAAATTACATTTTCAGATTCATCTCTACATCAAAATCCTTTGAATGAATATGTTTAATGCAATGATATCATTTACTGTTTGGAGAACTAACAATGTCCATTTTGGAAAAGAATGGGTTTATATTTCCAGCACCCATTTAATTTCATTTTCTGCAAGTAGATTGATCAATTTCCTTGTTTACAACTAGATTAATATATTTCATTTCTTGTAAGTAGAATGATCAATTTCCTTTTTTACAACTAGATTAATTGATTTCATTTCCTGTGCTTAGTGAGATTTTATTTCGTGCAATTAGTTGATAGATTTTATTTCTGCAATTAGTTAGTCAATTTCCTTTTTTTCAAGTGTGATTTTCTTTCTGCAAGTAGATAATTAATTTTGTTTTAGCAAGGGTGATTTTATTTCTAAATATTGTAGAACCTTGTCAAAAACTTGTGAACTGTTCATAATTTGACCGTAAAATCAATTGTCGGAACTACAACAATAGAACAAACCAATATAAGAAGAAGGTGTGACATGCATATATATTGCATGGTAGCTTGCAAGTCTAAATAGAACCCCAAGTTGACATGTAATGTGTAGACCCTTTGTTTACCTTCTTGATTAATTACAAAGGTGATTAAAAGGCCCATAGAATTTGTTTGCAACTTGATCATCTATAGGGAAAAAGAGCACTTCAAGAATGTGACCTTGAATAAACTTTTCTGATGAAGTGCACACGTATCTCAATTTGTTTGATACACTAATGATGAACTGGAAATTTGATGGGATTGATGTCACTTTGATTGTCACACCAAAGTGTGGTCATATGTTATTGTTGGAATCCAAAGTCTAAATGGATTTGTCAAGGCAACAAGGATTCTTGACTTGCATTAACTGCTAGTTGATATTTTGCTTCTACTGAAGAAAGAGAAATATCTTGTTACTTTTTACAATCCCAGGTGATAGTTCTAGAACCAAGATTGAAAACATAACATGTAGTAGAATTTTGATGGGTCACTAGCCCAATCAAAATAAGTGAAACCAACCAACCAAGGAGTCCTCAATGAACTGTAACGTATCCCAAACTAAATTATACCCTGAAGTATCCTTTTTGTTTCTTTCCAATGGATATCATGGGGTGTTTTCATATACTGGTCAACAAGACCAACAACAAAGGAAATATTAGGACGATTATGAGACAATATAAAAGGATACCAACTAGCTAATGGTATAAAGTTGGATCTCCTTTGTGTGTAGTACAGGTGGCAACAAATTTTCCTCCAAACTTGAAGGGAGATGGGGTTGATTTACAATATTCCATGTGAAAGTGATGAAGAAGGTCACATGCATACTTAGACTAGGAAAGAGAAATTCCTTCCTTGGTTTGCAACACTTGGAGACCAAATAAATAATTGAAATATCATAAGTATTTCATATAAATTTGTTTTTAAGGTCTAATTTCACATGGTTTAAAAGTTTAGGGTCACTACCAATGAGAATAATATCATCAACTTAAAGAAAATATATTATGAGATGGTTATGTACTTTCTTGGTACATAAATTAGGGTTAGACGACATTTTAAAAAGTTGGTATCAAGAAGAAATTTATCTATTTTAGCATACCAAGCCCAAGGATATTTCTTAAGACCACATAGAGATTTATTAAGCCAACAAATAAGACTAGAGTCATTCTAAACATAGCTAGGAGAGTGTTCTGTGTAAATTTATTCTTGCAAATCCCATTCCAAAAAGGAATATTTAACATCCACCTGATGGACCTCCCAATTGTGTGAAGTGGTCTAGGGGTAGAATGGGGAATATGGAATTCATTTTGGCTACGGGGGAAAATGTTTCATTATAGTAAATCCCTTCAACTTGAGAAAATCCTTTCGAAACTAATTGGGCCTTATGTCATTCAACAATTCCATCTGATGCATTCTTATTTTTATACACCCATTTATATTTGAAAAATTTTCTTCCTTTCAGGAGAAGTACAAGATCCCAAGTCTCATTCACCATTAAGGAATGATATAGTTTATTCATTGACGTTTCCTAATTTGGATGGCTAGAATCTTCTGCAAATGTTTATGGATCACGAGTCTCTAAAAATTGAGCCAAAATATAGGAGGCTCACTGGAACTATGGTTGTGTACAACATTTATTTGTATAATCCTTGAAAACATCATTAGTTTCTTCTTGTGTTATATGGACCCATAGTGGAAGCTATGGTACTAGTGCAAGCTCATGTTCAATGGACCCAACTAGAGGAAGGTGAGTAGGTGGAGGCCGATTTTCATCCTCACTATCATTATCAAAGGAATAAACCATAATAGGATTACTAATATAAAATTTGGGAATACAATATAGTACATACATCGAATATGGATCGTAGGTTGAATATGGAAGAAATGTCAAATTATGCTCGTAGGCCAAGAGACCTTCATCAAAATTAACATCTCTCTTAATAATAATTTAATTGGAATAAGGTTGAAGAAGTCTATAACCTTTTACATCTTCATAATATCCAAAAAAAAATCACTTCTCACTTTTAGGTTGTAATTCTTTCCTTTTCTCAATAGGAATGTGAGCCCATGCTTCACTACCGAACACACAAAATTGGCTTACATTTGGTTTAATTTTACTCCATGTTTATTCTAATGATATATATTTTTAAATCCTTTGTGGGAGTACAATTAACTATGTAATTGGCACAATTAATGGCTTCCACCCAAAAATGAGGACTTAAACCCTTAGATTGGATCATACAATTTACCAGTTCCTTTAATGTGTGATTCTTTCTCTCAACAACACAATTTTTCAGTGGTGTGTATGGAACAATATGTTGCATATGAATGCCTTGTGCAATGTAGTAAGTTGTAAATTTGTTGTTAAGATATTCACCTCCATTATCTATTCTTAATTTCTACAATTTATGTCTATATTGTTTTTCTACAAGGGCATTATAGGCCAAAACCATATCAAAAATTTCACTTTTAAGTTTTAAGAAATAAACTAAGTGTTTTTAGAGAAGTCATCAATGAAACTCAAAAAGTACTTGAACCTAGAGAAAGAAGGAGAAGGAAGTGAACCACACAAATCACTATGAACATGCTATAAGGAGGTTGAGGCATGCTAAGAGGCATGTTTGTCAAAATTATCCTAATGATGTTTTCAAATAACACAACCAACATAAAGACCATCTTTGCAAGAAACAAGAGGAAGATTAGTCACCATATTCTGATTACATTGTTGTTGTAATGAATGGTAGTTTAGATGAAAAAATCACTCATGCCAAAGTTTTCTCAAGTCATCACTATGAAAAATAAAAAATGATGGAAAATATTATGACCCAAAGTTGTCAAATCTATACAACTTGGTAATATCATTAACAATTCTAGTTGCTAGTAAATGATTAGAATATTTTAAATCCTTGATTATAACTTGGTGAAGTGAAAACTGTATTTTTTTACCTTCACCTAAATGAATGATTTGATATACTGATATAAGATTGTAGAAGAGACTTGGAACACATAATACATCACTAAAATGACTATTATCTATCTGAATTATTCCAGAGCCTACAACACTAAGAGCTATATCATCAACAAAAAATATGTGTTTAGTGTTACATTCATTAAGATAAAAAAAAATGTATTTATCCTTAACCATATGATAAGATATTCCAGAATGAATAAGCCACTAACTCGAAGAAGAAGTAAACGTTGCATTTAAGGGAAAAACAAAAGCAGAAAGTGCATGTCCATGAGAAGATGAGTTATAACAAGAATCAAAATTGATGTTGTATTTCATCATTTCTACTTCTAATTCCTCCATGTTCTTAAAACATTTAGACTCCAGATGATCATATTTGCCACAAAAATTACAATGTCTTTTATTCTTCTTATTTGTTTATTTAGATTCTTTGTCACCATTAGGAGTAGGAGCCGATTGAAAGGGTTTGAGACCCTTGTTTTGATTGTTTTTGCAAGGATGTTTCTTCTTTGGAAGCTTATATTTATCCTTTTGTTGTGCCACTAGGAACTTGTTATATGTAGTTGCAGTGATGATCACTTCTAGAGGAAAGAGATTATCTTATTCTCTAATTAAAGAATCACAAAAATACTTGAGAGTGGATGTTTTGTAACATCCCCTAAAGTTTCTCTAGTGGAGTGAAAAGTAGATACAAAAATAGAATATGAACTACCAAGATTAGCAATAATAACTTATATATACATTGTTCATTCTTCTTTGGTATGTCATAGTCTTCAAGTAAAATCTAAGTGTTTTTACCTTAGATAGATAGTATCCAATGAAAGAGAACTCACTAGGGTTTAAAGAAATCAATTGGTTTTCAAGCTAGCAGGTTCAAATCTCATTGTATTTACCGAATACAGTTTTCATCTTTGTTCAAGTGTCATTTAGTTTGTCAACTCCTTGAAGGTGAAATCATAAATCACTATATATGGATATTTTGATTAATCCATGTGCTTCATGATTTTTACTATACCATTTAGGTTTCTTTAAGGCATTAGTGGTGGTATTTTCTTTTCCGGAGGTAATATAGTAAATTCCTTTACTTCGTAGTACATCCTCCATACAACATTTCCATGAGAAGTAGTTTGAAATGGTAAGAAAAATATCACTTGGAACATCCATATTAAAATATGCAAGTAATATGGCCTCAAAAGTAGAAATTAATTATCTAGATGGAAAGCTCTCAAAACAATTAGTGTAAAAAAAATGGCATTGATAATGGACTCTAGATGTCTAGGTTATGCTCTTTTTAAGAAAGGCATAAAGGTAACCAAAGTGCCACATGGTAGGTAGAGGTTGGCCCATGTGGTGATGAGTGCACATTGAGGTTGATGAATAAAAAAATATAAAATTATTTTTCTAACTTTTCTATAAACTCACTTTTACAAATAAGTTATTTTTACAATAAGTAACCCACTTTTATAAAATAAGTGAGAATCACTTTTACAATGAAGTTACTTTATAAATTAAAATTGCATGCAAAACTAACTTAAAAAAATAAAACATTAAAGCCACTTTATAGTGATTCATTTTTATAATTTTTAAAGTGAAATGTAGTTTACAATAATGTTATGTGATAACTTAAAGTTGCATGAACTTTTTCAAAAAACAACTTAAATAATATAAAGGCTTGAACTCAAAACATTTATTTAATAAAGTAATTTTCAACCAAGTAAACTAATGAAATATATAACAAATGTTATAAAGAACAAGGGGGTCTTTTATTTAACTCTTTTCCTCGGAGTACATTCTTATCCAATAAACCCTTATTTTTCCTACAAAAACCTTCAACACAATTGCACACAAAAACAAACAAAAATTTGAAAAATAAGTTTGAAACTTGATAATATTGGGGTTGGAGATTTGTTAGCCTACACTAAAAAAAAAATTCTCTAGGTTTCTAATTTTTTGAGATTGCATAAAGCACAAAGTAAAGAGTGCACCCCCCCCACACACACACAAAGAAAAACACCTTCCACTATGTTACTAGTTGGTCAAGATAGCACAAGGAAGACAACAAAGAGCATATGCATATTGGAAAAGGTAGAAATTTGGGAATATAAACAAAAAAACCTAAAATATTAACACAGTATATAAAAAAATTTAAAACTATAATGAAACTTTATACCTCTAGATTTGATAAAAATGGTCATATATTAGGAAAATAGAAACCTTTTTGGATGAAATGAAAAGTGTTCCTAACTAAAATCAATGTTCTAAACACAATGGTATGGCTCTCTCAACCCAAAAATGCATAGAAATAACAAAATCTAGAAATATGTTGATGGATGTAGTGACACATGGTTTAGATCTTGATCAACAATGAGTGCAGGTTTTCACACAAGATTCGGTACCATTTTCAATAAACATGGCATTTTCACATAGGTTAAACACCTTAAGTATCCACTCACACAAACAGATCAAAGATGGGTACACTAGTGTATTATGTGGTTAATACCATCAAAGAGGGAAACAGTCCATGACCCCAACCAATGCAACCACTTGAGGAAATATATTAATTCAAAATGAAAATTTGTATGTATGAGTTTCTCACAATCAATCATCAACAAATGAGCCTTCATGCTCATTAAATAGAGATCATGGGTCAATCGAGTGTTAAGCCATGAATCAATATAGTCATTAGTATCTAGTGGAATATGAACCATTAGATAATTTTATGTCTAAAACATATCATGATCTTCATATTAGATAACTACAAATTCATACTAAGGAAACACATTAAAGAAACACACTATACCTAAAGACACATTAGATTGAGTTGATCTTAACTAAATCCTAAGTGTCTAGATATATTTACATAAATTCCTTCCTTGGTTTTTAAGACACAGAGGCCAATAAAATAATGCAAATGTTTTAAGTCTATAATTTCAAATTTCTTCTTAAGGTTGGTTTTCACATGGGTTAAAATTGCGAGGTCACCACTCATGGGGATAAGGTCATCCACATAAATAACAAGTATGATGAGATGGTTATCTACTTTCCTGGTATAGACATTAGGGTCAAAATGACATCTACGAAATATATTGTTAAGAAGAAAGCTACCCATTTTAACATACCAAGACCAACGAGCTTAGTTAAGTCCATAAAGAGATTTCTTAAGCTGGAAAACAATGATGGAGTCATTTTTTCACATAGCCAGGAGGTTGTTCCATATAAAAAAAAAATTACAAATCCCCATGAAATAAGGTAGAGTTAACATCCATCCAATTGACCTCCCATTTATATGAAGCTCCAAGGGCTAGAACAAGGTAGATGATTTTTTTTGGCTATAGGGGAAAGGGTTTTAGTATAGTCAATTCCTTATACTTGAGAAAATCCTTTGGAAGATAATAAAAAATTATGTCTTTCAACACTTCCATATGATGCATACTTATTTGTATACACTCATTTACATCTCGCTAGTTGTTTTCCTTTTGGAAGAGGTATAAGATCCCAAGTATCATTGACCATTAAGGGAGGATATTCTCCATTCATTGTTTCATCCCAATCTAGATAGCTAGAAGATTCTAGAAATGTTTATGGATCATAAGTCTTTGAAATTTGAGCCAAAATATAGGAATCTCATTAGATCTGTAAACGGTACAACGTTAATCTGAAGGATCATTGACAAGATCACCAATCATTTCTTGTGTTCTATAGACTCATCTAGGAAGTTGAGTTGTTGGTGCAAGCTTGTGTTCAATAGACCCAACTAGAGGAAGGTGATATTGAAAAGGTATGTTTTTATCCTCACTATCATCATGTCAACAAGAAATTAAAATAGAATCACTAATAGAAAATTTGGGAAGACAATATAACTCAGATGTTGAAGATGGCTCATATGTCGAAGATGGAAAAAACATTGAATTAGGATCATAGGCCAAGAGACCTTCATCAAACATAACATCTCTCCTAATAATGTTTCAATGGAATGAGGTTGAAGAAGTCTAAAACCATTTACCTATTTAGAATATCCAACAAAAATGCACTTCTCCCGTTTAGGCTATAATGCTTTCCTTTTTTCATCAGGAATGTGAACCCCATGCTTCACTACCAAACACATTAAAGTGGTTTACATCTAGTTTAATTTTACTCCATACTTCTTTTGATGTTATATTTTTTAAATCCTTTGTGGGAGTAGGATTACCTATTTTATTGGCGTAATTAATGGATTTTTCCAAAAAATGATGACTTAATCCCTTAGATTGAATCATACAATTTGTCATTTCTTTTAATGTGTGATTATTTCTCTTAGCGACACCATTTTGTAGTGGTGTATATGGAATAGTATATTGCATTTAAATTCTCTGTGAAATATAGGAAGTTGTAAATTTGTTGTTAACATGTTTTCCTCTCTTATATGTTATTAAATTTTAAATTTGATGTCTAGATTGTTTTTCTATAAGGGCCTTCTATGTCAAAAACACATAAAAAAAATTGCACTCTTTAACTTTAAGATAAAAACATAAGTGCATTTGGAGAAGTCATACCGAAGTGCATCTAGAGAAGTCATCAATGAATGTTAATAAGTAATTGAAGAAGTAGAAAGAACCAAATCACACAAATCACTATGAACAATATGCAATGGGGATAAGGAATGTTTTTCAAAATAGTCCCGATGATGTTTGCAAAGAACACAACTAGAACAACCACCATCTCTATAAGAAATGCAAGGAATACCAACCATCATATTCTAGCTACATTTTTGTTGCAATGAGTGATAGTTTAGATGACCAAAATGCTCATGCCAAAGTTTACTCAAATCATCACTATGAGCAATAAAAATTGATGAAAGATTTGATGACCCAAATTTATCAAATACATACAACCTAGTAATAACATCAATGATTCTAGTTGCTAGGAAATGGTTAGGAAATTTTAAATCCTTCATTAGAAATTGGTGAGGTGAAAATTATATTGTTTTACCTTCACTTGAATGAACAAAGTTACCAAATTAACGAGAATTGTGACCTCAAAATGAGAACTCTAGCCCCAAAAACCCATATGTTCGCATAAAAAGCATGAAAATCAACCCCCAAGTCAAAAAGTGGTGCTATCGGTAGCACAATGTTTTCAAAAGGGGTCAAAATTGCAACAATTTTCAAGCATGGTCTTCAAAACTCGTACAATAGCTCAGAACAACCTTAAAATTAACACGTAAATAAAAACGTGACGCTAACTAAAACAAAATGTTAAAATTATGGCTCATTACGACCTAAT